>CAIGRP010032455.1:0-20260 GCA_903798385.1 Fraxinus cuspidata
GGGCGTGGTGGCCGAAAGGTGGTGCTATATGAATCTATAGGTGGCAGCTTGGTAGGTTATGAAAGTGGTGGTGGTGGAAAATTTATGATTTCTTTGTAATTTTTTAGAAACTTAATGACTATAGTTGCAGTTGGTTATTTATCTTTTTCTTTTTGTTTTATTTAAATAGGAGGGAAAAATCATCCTTTATTGAAAAAATTGATAAAAATGACCTTTTGTGCAATGAAAAGTGGAAGGTAGGGGTGAAAATGTCAAAAAATGAAAGGTAATGACGTTTTGCACAATGACATTGAAAGGTATGGATGTTCTGTGCTATTTACCCATATTAGTAAATATCTCTGAGGTTTTACAAGTCTCTCTATCGCTAACATTCAAATCGACCAAATCATTCAAAGGGTTGCAAACCTCATTAATCCCAGGCTAGGAACTCATTTTCAGATTAGGAAGTTTCGGGTTGTCCCCACAAGTGAATGAGTTCGTTAAAAAATGAGGTTGTACCTCAGGCGTTGGAAGAAGAAGGTGTACCAAGGGAGAAATCCCTAAGTCGAGAGCTTTCAACTCCTGAGTCCTGTTACATATTTGGAAGTCGCTCTAACAAGACATGGTGACAAAGAAGAACCACCAAAGAAATGATGTCTAGCACAAATAAGGTAAAAAGTCACAAAAAAGAAATAAGGAAGAAACCTATAAAAGGGAATAACGTATTTATAGGTTCAAAAAAGGAACATAAGTCATCAGACTACATACGCAAACAAATTGCAGCCATCGGAATTATCGAAGAAATCACGGCCATTTGATATTAAGGGATGCCTAATTGAAAATTCAAGAGAAACAGACATGATTATATGTAATTGACACACACATTAAATGTGCGCATGCCACTAACTTGGAAACTTGCAAAACAGGTCATGTAGCGCATGCAAATAACTACTACAATCATAGCATGTCCCCTAAATATAGCCCATATTACCCAAAGGTTTGCTCAAACAATGACAAGCTCGCGTGTTAATAGATATATAACAAGTCCTAGATTTAATATGACTAATAAAATAAAATTTCAGGGATTATTTGTTAAAACCTCAAAATATAATCCGCGAAACTTGTCAATCGATAGCGAAGTGCAATGCAATAGGGAACAAGGGCATAAAAGGTTCGCCCAAAGTTGGCGAACCTTCTCTCCATCTGGTTATTAGTAAATTTAACACATTGGCCAACAAATAAAACGTGATACTCTTAACATAATTAGTTACAACTTAGCCAATAAGAGGTTGTCATCTGTCATTTATTTTTAAGTAACTGATTTACCCTAAAATTTGGAGGTAAATTTATAAATAATTCCACGTTTGAAGAGAAAGGCATGAAACTCAAATATCTCCCTCATAAATAGTCATTCTCCTCTTGCTCCTAGTTTGAGCATCTAAATAGTAAGTTTAGGAGGTGAAAATCATGGCTAGGTGAAATGATTTTTTGATATGATTTCTACCGTCAACATATGCCTAATAAAATATCTACATACAATCCCCATACTACAACATACTTTACTTTTATGGCATGCAATGCATGCGTAAAAAGTTATTTATTGCGTACATATGAATTTCGTATAAAACCATATCGTAAATACTCGTATCTTTTTGTAGAATGCATTATATACTATAAAATAAAAAGAAGAACATCGTTAAAAAACTTTTTACGACGTGCAAGAGCATGCTATTAGTATTTTAATTTTTTACGACATGCAAATGCATAAGAAGGTCTAGTAACAAATGTATTTCAGAATGCGCTCCAACCTTTCAAATACTAGGTAGGAAGAGAAATGAACCTATATACTAGGAGAATGTTCACATATGTTGCAACGTGGAACTACATTGGGCTCAGCAAACCCAACTTGCACATGCCTCTCGCAAGCTTGTTGCACAAATGGATCTATTACGCCACGTTAGCCCTCGAGCGATACTCCGATTCTATAGGAGCTAGAACCCTCGAGCGATACTCCGATTCAATGCTAGAAGAAGAGACAACCGGTTGTTTCTTAACACTCCAATAGATTAAATTGTTGCCAAGAAACACACTATATCCACTAGTCGAGTTGCTATCATCGGAATTACCGACACAATCAAAATCAAAATAAGCATGTAATTGAATAGATGTTTGATAAAAAAAAAGACCAAAATCAAAACTACCCTTTAAGTAGCATAGGACACACTTAGTTGTAGTCCAATGTGGTTGACGTAGAGTGTGCACAAATTGGCATAGTTCATTAATGGCATAGGCAATATTAGGTCGTGTAATTGAACAAAATTATAGAAAGGCAATAACTTGTCTGTATTCCGTAGGATCAAACGATGAATCACCATCACCAGTTGAAAGCTTGCTACCAGACACATTGAGGACAACGGCTTGGCACCAACCATCTTTCTTCAATCCAACAAATTAATAATGTACTTTTATTGTCTCAGATGTAGTCATGTAAAATCTCTCATAGCTTAAACTCCTAAAAAATAATGCAGAAGGCCAAGATCTTTAAGATAAAATGTTGTGCATAACCTTACAGATGTAAAAGATCCAGTAACGATAGTATCATCAACATAGACTAAAATATACAATGTAATGTCATTCGAATGATATGTAAACAATAAATAATCAACAGAAGACTTAACAAAATGAAGCTCCAATAGCTAATTCGTTAAATGATTAAACCATGCTCTGGGAGCTTATTTTAGGCCATATAGTGACTTTTGGAGTCTGCAGACATAATCCGGATGTGTATCATCAAAAAAGCCATATGATTGCTCCATAAGAGCCTAATCTTGCAAAACTCTGTGTAAAATTGCATTCAAACTATCTAACGACCGAATTGGTCAATTAAATGTGACAGCCAATGATTAAACAACTCGAACAGTGGCTGGTTTGATCTTTGGACTAAAAGTTTTATGAAAATCTATTCCACTCCTCTATTCAAATCCATTGGCAACAAGTCTAGGTTTGAACTGATCTATTGAGCCATCGGAATTCGTTTTTACCTTGTAAACCCATTTGTTTCGAACCACATGACAATTAGGAGGTCTCGGGCACAGTGACCAGGTTTCATTCAAAAGATTCAAATTCGTGTGATATAGAAGCAAGTCATTCAGGTTTCAAAGTAGCCTTAGTATAGCAAAGTAGGTTCAGGCTCATGTATTGTAGCAGAAAAAGCACAGAGAGGATGTCTAGAATAATAGAAAAGCTTAAAATCTGAGAAATCTTTTTGGAGTGTCATGTTTGTGATTAAGTAACCACATGATTAGTTATTGATGTATCAAGTAAAGAATCTCAAGTAAGATGTTTAGTTGGACCAAAATCTGACAGGGTGCTAGAAGAAGGAAGAGAAGATATATCTGTAAAAATAGGTGTAAAATGATCAGTTGGTGAAAAAGAACGTGAATAAGAATTGATGTCTGAGTGTAGTGATAAGGTGGTTGTTTCAATTAAATGTGATAAAAGTATATCACGCATAGGTTGATTAGACAAGTGCGAAGTAAGTATAGGAAATGGGAAGGTAGAGACAATGTTTATGTGGGAATCTAATTTTGTATGAGGAATATTAGAATTGCTATTAACAGTAACAGTTTGAATTGGATTATGTATTGGAAGAAAATGAGTACCTTCTTCTGTAGAATGACTGCTAATAGTTGTATCCTTAGCAGAAAAAAATGTCTCATTAAAGATTACTCGTGTGGAGATATAGACTTGACCACTGGAAGGGGTGAAGACATCGGTAGTTCCTACTATTCCTTATGTAGCCTTAAAAAATGCACTGCTTACTTCTAAAATTCAATTTATAAGGATTGCATAGTTTTAAAAAAGGAAAGCAAGCACAACCATAGATTTTCAGATCTGTATCATTTGAAGTGTCCAAACAACTTTAGATAAGGTGAAAATTTTTGTAAAACTTTGGTTGGTATGCGATTTTATTAAAACAAATTTGCCAACAAGGTGTATACCTAATATTTAAATTGAACCCTGATTTGGCAAGTAGAGTTAATCCCATTTCTTAAACACGATGGTGTTTTTTTTTTTTTTTTGTGATGTTTACAGACAAGTTAACCTATGAAATATACCATTTTGTGACATATATGTTTGAAATTTATCTAAGAGAAATTCACCGTCATTGTCTATTTGTAATTGCTTTATAGTACACGAAAATAAATTCTTCACAAATGTTTTGAATTTTATAGAAGTACCCAAAAAATCAAACTTATATCTTAGAGGATACAACCAAGTAAACTGTGAAAACTCATCAGCAAATAGAACATAATACTGACATCCACTAACAGAAGAAACGGGTGAAACCCGAACATTAGAATGTATTAAAAGGAAACAAAGATTGTTTGCTGAAATTTGCAAAGGGTAGCTGTTTGCAAAAGCTACTGAGTTTACTGGACTCTAAGATATGAAGATTGAACTGACGAACTAAAGACTGCAAAATAAATAAAACAGGGTGTCCAAGGCATGAATGCCATTGATCCAAAGACGTCTTTAGTCCTACAGTGGTCATTAGACACAATCTTATTCTGAGATTTCATGTGGAGAGCTAGTGGATACATTCCATTTTCAACCATTTTTTGGAGAAGGATTCTACTGATTTTGTTCTCCTTCATGTAGAAATTTGAAGCCGTTAGTTGAAAAATAGCAATTATATCTTTGGAGAATTTTTATATGAAAACTAAGTTAGAAGAGGCAGAAGGACAATAAAGAATATCATTTAAAGCAAACTTGGAATCTCCAATGGAAATGGATGTAGAACCAGTGTGTTGTATTGCCTAACCTAAACCATTGCCAACCTTGACTTCTTCGGTTCCATCATAAGGCTACTAAGGACTAAATTTCCAGCATCTGAAGTGACATGGGCATTTGCAGCACTATCTATATACCAAAGATCTTTTTTCATACATAGCATTGCGTTAGGCAACCATTGCAGCAAGTTCCATTAGTAGATGAAGCCATTGGCATGAATAATTATATCTATGGAAACAATCAAGGGCTTGATGAAATTCTTTCTTACAGATTTTATTAAAAAATCACTTTTGATTTCAAGCTGATTAAAAGTAGGAAAGCAAGCTAAATGAGGCCTTGAACCAGATTGACCTACAGTCGAACGAGGTTGAGTTGCAAAAGGAGAACCACCTTTAGAAGATCGAGATAAGGCTGGAAGACACTTTGGTTTGCATGGAGGCACGCTGGCCTTGGTTCGAGATGCAGCCATTGCAAAATGAGGCCCGACACTAGTATAAGTAGCCTTGGTTCGAGCACTAATTCATAACTCAGAAGCTCAGCTTGAAAATCATCAAAGGGAAAATTCTTTTCCCATGAAGCAAAATTAAAGGATGTCACAAAAGGGTTATAGGTAGGATTTAAGCAACTAATAATATCTGAGATCAAATCCTAATCATCCACAGCCTTATTAGATGTAGCCAGTTGATCAGCTAAACTTTTAGCCATTTTGAGATACTCAGTGTAGGAATTATTTCCCTGACTGAGAGACTGAAGTTAACGCTTGATGTGAGCTATTCTAGATCTTGACTGAGAGGAAAAATGACTTAAGTATAAGCTGGATTAGGTGAACCATCTACAGTTTTTTTCGTGGGTGCAGTACTAGAACCATCAACAAAACCCACATAATTAAAGCTGCAAGGGATATGAAGAACTCGAGAGCTCCTAATCAGATAACTTAAGATTAACGGAAAAATACTGAGCAATATTAGGGTGAGTTTGAGGAATTTGTTGACCTGCTATTGTGGAAGCAATATTAGGGAGAGTCTATGAAAGTTGTTTATTTGCCATTGTGGGATAAAAAGGAAAATTTCCTAAGCATGTACCAGGAAAAGATGTTAGCTTGGAAGCTCAGATACCATGAAAGAATTTTAAACTGGAGAAAAGTTTGACTTGGCAAGATACTTTATCTTTATGTTTCACATAATGTTTATTACATTTACAAGTAACTGATTATACAGAAAGTAAGGAACTAACATAGAGAAAATTACCTACTGGACTCTTGGAAGTATAAACCTATTATGCGAGAGATAAAACAGCAGCAAGACTTTTGAATGAAAGATAAAGAAGAAATTTATATGAGTAGTGGCATTGAAATTTATCTACCAAGTGTATCTTCGTATTGAAAATAAATTAACTTCAGAACAAATCAAATTTTTCTTTACACGCCAAGCGTGGTATTAAGTACAAACCCACTTGATGTATCTTGGATTTCCACAAAAGTAACAGTCAGATACTTTATCCTTTTCAATCTTTTGCTATTTCTTTTGAGCTAAACCAGATGAAACTTTCAAATTCTTTCTTTTCTTGAACTATCCTTAGACTTACTTGCCAAGTGAGCATTTTCAATTCTCTCACTTTAGCCTTTCTTTTTCTTACACACAATATGAAATAAGCTCATTAAGAGTATGCTTTCCATTTTGACAAATGCAACTGACCTTCAATTAACTGAATTGTGTAGGAAGAAAAATCAAAACTAAATGTACAAGTAAATCGTCATACGGCTCAAGCTTTAATGCCCTTAGTTTTTAAGCAAGATGAGACGTATGTATGATGTACTCCCTCGTGTTTTCTTTACTTTTATACTTTAGTGAAACTAAGGTCATCGAAGAGTACTAGTTTCGGCCTTATCACATATTGCAAAGCATATTTCAATTTATTTAAGAAATTTCTTAGCAATAGTTACCTTATTGGACACAAAGCCTCTAAATATTATAGGAATTTCACACTTCATGATCATAAAACTCATACAATTTGAACAATCCCGCTTATCAAAGAATAGTTTTTCATCGGTGAAACTTTTATCCATAAGTGTAGTGAGTTGTTCAATCCTTAAATCAAAGTCCAGAACCAATGCAGCCAAGAATGATATAAACGTTCTTTGTTCAATCCACAAAATTTGGTTCCATTAAGCACACGAATGTAATTGATGTTGGCATATATTGTAGAAGTAGATGGATTAACCGAATTGAGAACTTAAACCTAAACATGTTCTCATGAGAATCCGTATTGGACAATTGACAATTCAAATTATAGTGGCCCCCATCACAAGAGATTGAACACAACATTGATATTTAGTTCTTAAACAGAAATATGAACTTGTAACTGATACTCTTGGTGTAGTAATCAAATATTGATAATAAACTATATCAAACAATAAATCTATCTTTAACTGACTTATTGTTCACATAATTTCTTTTACAATTGTCACATATTTATTATTACATGTGTACATGTAATTCGGCAAAATATTTACTTTCCTTTGAGCCGGTGAATATCTGCATAAATTATATACATAAAACCACCATAATATTTCAAATAAATCAATTTAGATAACAGATGTTACTTTGATAACATATTACTTCAATTAATTTATTTTAGAAAATTAGAAATCTAAAATAAACTTTAGTATCAAGATTTGAACTTGATTATCCTCCTTTTCATTTTTAGTTTTCTTTTGTTTCCAAAAAAAGAAATGAATAGTAAACCAGGGCCGTAGTGCCCAAAACTGAGCGTCGTAGCACCCGGTGTAGGTGCTATCGCATTGTTTTGGCCAAAATGTAGCATCTTATGCCGTAGCGGTGCCCATGTTGTCGTGCACCTGAAACACAACACGGTGCTGCAGCACTGAGGATATTCCTTAGTTCCAAAAAAACTTCCAAAAAATCCAAAAAAATTTTGAAATTTAGGGCAAAATTCACATCCCTAATTTTAGAAATCCAAAGTATAAATTTCTACCATAAAATATTTTCTTGAATCTCAATGGTTTAACATGGATTTGACTTTGATACAATTTATAAAAGAGAAAATTGAAGCAGCGATCTCTAATATTTTCAAGTTTTACAAAATTTACTTTAATATTCAATTTGTGCCAACAAGCATCCCTAACCTTTCAGAAATATGAAGCTGGGGTCAAAAGAGATGGAAACCGTCTGTTTGACCGTTAGTTGATCAAAAAATTGATTTTGATCAAATTTGTTAAGGGTAAAATGGTACTATGCTAATTTCATATTATAAAAAACCAAACAAAATAAAAAAAAATAAAAACTAAACACACATCCACTCGCCACCCCAATAAAAATCGTCTCTCTTTTTTCGGAAACCAAAAACCACCATCGCCACCTTTGATCAACATTGCCACCACAACTTCCCTCACCACAAGCCCACTTCTCATTTTCCACTGTACATTTGAAAATAAACTCAAAAAACTCATCCCATACTCAAAAGTCAAACCAAGAAAACCCACCTACCGTCGAACGGAGGCCATCGATGCCACCCACAAGATGTCACTCCTAAATACCACCACCACTATCTCAAACTGCCAACCACCTTTGCAACGAAAACCTATAGCCAAGAGCGAAATAGTTGTCAAAATCTCTGCAATTTTGAAACCCCTCAAAACCTAGCAAAAACCCATCGTCCATTACTAATTTCAAAATCGACAAACCCCAAAATCCCTCCAAAGATCTAAGAATCAGATCTCTTCCAATCGCCACAATCAATAGTGATTGTCAAATCCCCTGCAACCACAATCGAATCTCATAAAATCGAAAAATGAAAATCAAATCTATTACAATTCTTCAACAAATTTATGAAAGAAAAATCTGATTTGGGTGGTGGCACCGACCTTTGAGCGACAATGCCGGGATTGTGATGTGGCAGTGGCCTTTGGATGGCGGTATCGACCACTGGTGTGAGTATGAGTAGGGAAGATTGGGAAAGTGGATCTACCGGCTTCTAGGTTTTTCATGATAGTGGGGGTGGGTAGGTAAGTTTCTTTTTTCTTTATTTATTTATTTATTATTATTCTATGTTAAATTTGTGGAGTTACCATTTTACACATTTCAAATTTGGTCAAAATCAATTTTTTTGTCAATTATCGGTCAAAGAGATGGTCTCCATCTGTTTGGGCATATTTCTGAAAGATTAGGAACGTTCTTTAACACAAATTGAAAGTTAAGGTAAATTTTGTAAAAATTGAAAAAGTTAGGGATCCCTACTGCAATTTTTCCTTATAAAACTTTAAATCTCAAGAACTTGAAAACTGTTTCCATATTGGCAAGATCCTCTAGTTAAATCACCAAGAAAATTATAACGTGCAAAATATATCTTGATTCATTGGGAATTGTTATTGAATGTTGGATCTTGATTCTGGATCTTCAATTGGGTGTTCTAGATCCGTCTTCTTAATTCTTGATTGTTTGTTCTTGATTGTGGATTTTGAATCTTACTATTCCATATTTTTTTCTTTTGTTTTTTTTTTTTTGTGTATTGATGAGATGACACATAAAATAAGAATCACATATGAATTGTGGGTCATAACCCTATTTATTGTTTTCATATGTATTTCGATCCATCATGAAATACAAACCTAAAGAAATTTGGTATTTATACATATTTAGGCTTATACTTTAATTAAATGCCAAAAGTCCATAACTTTAATTTTTAATTAGAACACCTTAAGTGGGTTTAACCTTAAGATAACTTTTATACACAATTAATTACATATTTAGGTCCACATAACCAATTAAAATCCCACAAAAAAATTCCTCTTATCGTTAGACAAGGCTATGAAAAATAGCCTATATAAGAGGGAGTCAAATACTAACATAAGGATTATTTAAAGACACATTGTATTTGCTCACAAACTTATAAAAAAAAATTAACTACTTATCGTAACAAGACCAATCTTTTAAAAGCAAAATCCAATGAGCTATGAGCCATCGTCTTATATTACAAGTTCGGCATCAAGTCTCCATTTTACATATACATATACATATACATATTCAAAAATTTTAAACTACTATTTTAGCTAGGTCAAATAAAACTGCGAGTCGCAATACGAAAGGCCACAAATATTTCAACAACCTATTGATAGATTTGTCCATGAAACATGGGTGGGGCATGATTGTCTCACCGACTATATCAGATTACCACATGGTATTGGCTGTTTTTGTGCATAAAAGAATATTTATTTGTTCTCTTCTCCACCACATACCGTGTTGATTTGCACATTAATAAAAAAAAAAAATTGACCATATTCAGTTCACGAGTGTACTATTAATGAACACATTCTTGGAATTTACATTACTTGCTATCTTTAAGATCTATATTATACCTACTCGACACACTATAACATTATATAATATATATACATGAGAAATAACTACATTAGTTTTCTTTTATCAGTATCAATTAGATCGATTTTTGTTAAGAAATTACAAAATATTTGATTGATCGTTATTTAAAATAATTTCACAAGTTAAACTAAATGAACAGCTAGATCTAATCTTCAATTTTACATGAACTTGGTGCATGTATACGTTTATCCGTCTTCAACCCCTTCACGTGCACATAAAATTGCATCTGTCTGCACAATTCATTTTCCAACATTAGGAACTTACAATGCAGGAAAATCATTAATTTTCTGCTTGATTTTTTCCCTCAACCATATTTAGAATGAATACATGCATATTTTGGACACACCAGAGACAGATTTAGGGGGATGGGACTGGGCACACAGCCCATTTGATTGTAAAAAAAAAAAAATTATGTGCAAAATTTTTTAAACATATTAATTTGGTTTAAATTTTTTTTTAATCCGATCCTGAATTCGCTCCATAGGTTCATAGCAAGAGGAGTATTTCTCATCCTTTTCATCGAGACAATTTAGAATTTTAAAAGATTTAGTACATGTACAAACAAACAGTTGGAAATAATAATAAAACAAGAGTAAATTTCTTCATATTTAAATTGCGCGGACGGTTTTGAATATTGAATAATAAAAGAATGATTCTATTCTAAATTTTACGAGAAGATTATTTTGTTTTCACCGACTGATTTGATCCTTTTTATATAATTTCTTCTTCGATCACCTTTCGACTATAATTAGTCACTCTTTTTAGTTGGAAGTCACAATTGAATGTCGTTGAAGTAAACTTAGTAGTTTGGTCTAGTGCTTTTGTAATAATGGTGTTTTCACATGCAAATTCACATGATGCTAGCTAACATAGCAAAAAATGTGACATAATGTTGCTAGGAGTGTTGTAAAGAAAATTGTGCCCTCTCTTCAAGTTTCTTTGTACACTAATGTGACGCCTCCAGCTCTCACATGACTTTTGTCTCCTCTTACTTTGACCATGCATTAAAATGCCCCCCCCCCCCCCCCCACCCCCCCCCCCACACACACACTTAACCCTCAACATATTAGTAAAGAAATAAATTTACGATTTCATTTCATTTTGATCACTTGGTTAGTTGGCATTAAAAAATGGGCTTACTTACATGTCAAGAGCAGAGTTCACAAATGACATGTTGTATACTAAATATCGATTTGTACTGTCACGAGAATAAAGGAAAACATAAAATAAAGTATTTGTTGTTATGTTAAAAGATTTACCGCATACTTTTAAATTTATATACTATTATATTCTAGGATCAAGAGTGACATTATACTCATGAAAGACAAAATTGATACTATTATACTACTTTACTCTATTGGCCATATTCAGCCTTGATGTTGTATTGTCTAAAGTAAAATCTAAAAGAGCTAGTTGTATTGGACAAAGAAGGATGATTTAGTTGAGTATGAGATCATCCTTCTAACTTTCAATGAATGGTTAAGCCAATAACTTGATTCAACCATGTAAATGGTCGATTCATGAGCTTTACAAGACAAACGTACTAATGATAGGGAAATATTTACATACTATCACTAATATGAAAACTTTCATTGTGCATTTATCTTTAACCTTTAAAATAAGGCATTTCTCTTTGCAATTCAAGGGCTAAAAACAATCGTACAATTTTTTTTTTTTTTTTTTGTATAAGCCTATTTTTTCTCAATTATAATTAGTTTATAATTTCTAACATGGTTCATGGATGGTAAACAAAAAACCTGTGTGAGAATCCTACCAAATATAGAGTGATCTTCACCATGATATAGATTCTTCCTCAAATCGTTATAGAAAATGAGTCCAACCAGTAGAAGTAATAGGATACCATCTATTATCTTATGAACAACTTCACCAAAATAGTCAATTTGTAGGTACCCGGGCACAAATATATGATTTCCCTTCTATAGGGAGGTACTAAATTCAATTTATTGATTATTTTCAAAGCTATAAATAACTAGTTCATTCTTATCTTGTAATTAAAAATTTTAATTAGATTACTTCAAAATAAAATTTCAAATCCCCACAAATCTCTCACACCATCCAATGGCATGAGAATTAGGGAATCCTCATAATTATCCTTAAAATCTCATCCACACAATCTTCAACTATCGAACCCTAATTTCAAAGTCCAACGTATAACTCCTCCCCAAATAGACAACTCCCACACAATAATTATTGGTTTAAAATAAACCATTTGAAAGTGAAGGCCAAAATTTCTCCCTTTCTAGGCCAATCAAATTAAAATCTTTTTTTATTTATATTTTTTACTTTTTACCCTTTGAATTCATTTTAATTTCATGCACTTGTGAAGGTAAATAAATGAAAAAATAAAACAATATTTTATAATGGAAAAATAATTTCTAGGTCCCAAACCTAATTATCTTGGTAGCCTTGGTCTTCAATCTTTCATTTTGGTAATATTTGGCCCTCCTTGACAATTTTACCATTACATTTAAAAAGTAATTATATTCATAGTATTTATTTGTTACATTACATTTTAATTTTACTTAAGATCCTCAATTTTCGCTTAATGTAACACTTATGCCTTTAACTTGTTTGTTCGACAAATTTTCATCTTCAACATTCCGTTAATTTACACATTTCATATCTTATAGTGGTTTCCGTCAGAAAAGTCTAATTGGATGCATAAAACTACTTATTTTCCAATCAAATTTTGAAAAAAAATAATGAATGCAAAAGTGCGAAAAAGTACTTTTTTCTCATTTTAAAGCACATAAAAACAATATTTTTACACAAACCATAACCAAAAACAGAATTTGATAATTAATAAAATTTGAAAGAAGTTATGGAAACAAGTATTATAATGAGCAAAGGTAGAGAATCTTAAACACAATTAGTGGGTGTTTGGTGGGGATTAAAATTATATTTTTAGTAAATTGTGATAGAAGTTTTTGAAATGTGTGGTTGAAAAGTTGTGGGACCATGAAAGATGTGATTAATATTGATTGTTTGACTTTGATTTAGATTAAAAATTGATATTAATCCGAAACAAACACGGTCTTAATATATGACGTCACTATATAAAAATTGTGATTACTGCCGGTAAGAACTCAAATTTTTATTTATTAAATAAAAATAAATGAATAATGAAAATGGATTAAATAAAAGATAAGGGCCAGTTTTGTATTTTCTTTTCTATTTATTCCATTTTAATTAAAGAAAAAGATGATATCGTCTTTTTAATAAAATAATAAGTTCCTAATCAAAGATAAGGATACCTTAAAAAACTCGAGTGCTATAATAAAAATCGATTTCTTAATCAAAGACGAGGATAAAATTATCCATTCAAAACTCAAGTGCTATAAAATTAAGAGATTGGGGACTGCAGCCACTAAAATTATAGGTCAAGGACCAATTTGCTTCATTGCAGTAGGTTGCCACCCAAAGTGTAGTTTTCCCTTTTTTAATTCACTAATCATTTTTTGACATAACACATTTTCATTAATTATATTCTTGTTTGACTATGTTCATGATTCTCCAAGAGTCCACTTTCTCTTACTTTTCCATTAAATATTTTTAAAATTTCTGTAAACTTGATTCTTCTCCCTCCACTCACTTTAATCCAACCCTAAAATCTCTCTCTCTCTCCAAAATAATCCATTTCTAAATGATCAAACTTCGAAAATAAAATTTTATTTAAAAAGAAAAAGAAAAATGCCCTCCAAGAAACCAGAAGATTATTATCAATAAAGCATCAAAATCTTCCATAGCATCACCTTCAAGGCTCCTCCACCTTCCTGTTTTCTTACATTTTTCTTATTTTGTACAATTATTTAGCGAGGAAAACTTTTTTTTTTTGTTGGTGTCATTTGTCAAACCCTAGACTTGTTCTGTTATTCCAAGAAAATCTTTAGATTAGCCAACAATACAGGGGATTTCCCATCTGTGTGTTTTTCAAATCTTCAAGATTTTAGAGTGTAATGTCACAGATGAAGCACATTGATAACACCCCATCAACCCCGGGTAAGTTTAAGATGGAGAAATCCCCGTACAATAGGCTGAGGGTGCATTCATCTCTAGCCAAGCTCACCTTCTGGTCCTTTGTTTTCCTTGGTGCGATATTTGTGTTCTTTTATAGATCACCATCTTCTTCCTCTCCTGTCACGTCAGATCTCAATAGGAGGTCCCTCAGAACCAATTCTTATGGTGGTCCTGCCTGGGAGAAAAGGGTCAGGACCTCAGCTAAAATCAGGTCTAGAAATGGGATTTCGGTTTTGGTTACTGGGGCTGCTGGTTTTGTAGGCACCCATGTTTCTGCCGCCCTCAAGCGCCGTGGGGATGGCGTTCTTGGGCTTGATAATTTCAATAACTATTATGATCCGTCCCTTAAGAGGGCGCGGCAGGCGCTTTTGGAGCGCAATGGGGTGTACATTGTGGAGGGTGATATCAATGATGTTGCCCTCTTGAACAAACTTTTCGACATTGTACCATTTACCCATGTTATGCATTTGGCTGCACAGGCTGGGGTGCGCTATGCCATGGAAAATCCTAGCTCCTATGTCCATAGCAACGTTGCTGGCCTTGTTAGTTTGCTTGAGGTTTGCAAGAGCGCAAATCCTCAGCCTGCTATTGTGTGGGCTTCAAGCAGTTCTGTTTATGGATTGAATACTAAAGTGCCCTTTTCAGAGAAGGATCGGACTGACCAGCCTGCTAGTTTGTATGCAGCAACTAAGAAGGCTGGTGAGGAGATTGCACATACTTATAACCATATATATGGACTTTCGCTCACCGGATTGAGGTTCTTCACGGTTTATGGACCTTGGGGTAGGCCAGATATGGCGTATTTCTTTTTTAGTAGAGATATTTTGAAGGGGAAGTCAATTCCGATCTTTGAGGCAGCTAATCATGGTACAGTTGCAAGGGATTTCACTTACATTGATGATATTGTGAAGGGTTGTTTGGGGGCATTGGACACCACTGAAAAGAGTACTGGTAGTGGTGGCAAGAAGAAGGGGCCAGCACAATTACGCGTGTATAATTTAGGAAACACGTCTCCTGTACCTGTTTCAGATCTTGTGAGCATTTTAGAGAGGCTGCTCAAGGTGAAGGCCAAGAGGATGATTATGAAGTTGCCAAGGAATGGGGATGTGCAGTTCACACACGCTAACATAAGCTTGGCTCAGAGGGAGCTTGGATATAAGCCCATGACAGATCTCAAGACAGGATTGAAGAAATTTGTTCAATGGTATCTCAGTTACTATGGTAATGGGAAGAAGAGTGCACAGTAATACAATATTTTTTCAATTCCCCATTTCTTGTTTATTTTGATTCTTATGATTGGTTTTAATCTATCTGTCACCCACATTATTATGTTTCTGTATATCTTGATGATGTCATATATAGAGGAAATTCCAAAGCCCATGAAGAAGAAGCTTTTTTGGTTGTGGGCATTGCTTGCTTGGGACATTCTTGTCTGTATCAAAAGACACCACGAACTTTTGTGATTCATGGGAATTGTTGTAGTTTTACCACTGTAGAACTCGTCTGATAAAGCAACATGCTGATTGTTGGACTTGTATCATCTTTATCATATCCAAATAAATAAGTAAACGATAATTTGTCTATAAGATTCTTTATCTAGATACATTAAATGACTCGTAAATTAAATTTTGCTTAATTACTGCTGTGGCAAAGGCTGATGTATTGGACTGTCTACTTTTATGAGCTTATTCATCATTAAAGATTAGTAGTTTTCTTCTTTACAATGTTTCACCGGGTTACTGGGAGTTTATCGTGTTATTCTCTAATGTAAGGAGCTCCATGTTAGTACATTTGCTTATATTCAGGAATTTCTTTCCCGGTTTTTGGATCCACATAGTAGCTGCCCATGCTTGGAAGCCTGGATTTGCGGTTTTAGGTAATAAATCTAAATTTTTCTCTTCAATATATATCATTTCATAGAATACTTCTCTCCTTCCATTCATATAGATGTTTGCATAAATAGGATTACGCATATATGAGATAAAATCTATCATAAATAATGAGTGAACCTTTTGAATGAGAACTTCTTTAGCACAATCCAATGTAAAACTGTGGTTAAAGGCCAGCACTTCAAGGATGTCTTGAGAAGTCACATATACTTGTGCTCTGTCTGATCATTTATCGAGGGGATGATTTATTAGGAAAAACAACAAATTAAGCTATATTATTCATTGTTTAAAAAGCTGTCTGAGGCTTTGAAGTGCAGAATGCATCTTATGCAACGACACTCTCATTTAACGCCTTGAAGCGTTCACGTTGTGGAATTTTCAAGGATTACTCATCGATTTAGTGAGGCTTACGCATGAGCGTGCCTCAGGATTAGCCTCTAGGTGGTTATGCTTTGTCCTTATTTATCTAGCATTTTCTGGACTTTTCATTATTGGCCTCACCTTTTGGGGTATTTTAATAGATTAAAACGTTTCACAGATATTTTTGCTTTTCTTTTTTTGCTGAGCCTAAGGGCAGCTAAGGTGTGCACTCGTTTGTCTTGTCTTTTATAAGCATTTTATTATTGACTTAAGCTTTTTGAGCTTTTTGTCTTGTCTTCATTCTCTTAGTTTTCTTTTTCCTTTTTGCCTTCACACGGAAGGAGATGGAGAAAGCATGACTGTAAGTAGAGCATCGCCAAAAAGAATGAGAAGAAACCAACAGTCATGAAGAGGAGGATAAAGAAATCAAATATTCAACAATTCTCTTGGACATATTAATAGTGATGCTATGAGAGGCTCTTAGGTCGTTTATACCCCCAAAATAGTAGATTACAACTTCTTTATTTGATTTTACTAATTTGAGAATTTATTATTTGTTACTTTATTTATTTATTTTTTGTTTCTTTGCAATTTAGGTTTTTTATTTTCTTAATTTGTTTTATGTGGATCTTCCAAATGGTTTTTGGTTTATTATGAGTTTGTTTTGTATTCTTATATTATATTGAGTTCTTTCACCAGGTTGTCTCTTGATCCTTATGCCTCAACTTGCTTATATAAAATGCTTCGGTGACCGATTGAACCTTTTAAAACATTAGTGTTCTCATTAAGCGCTTGTTTGATCTTTTTTTTTTTTTAAATACAATTTTTTCTTTCTTCTCTTCAACCAGATATTCTTCAATAAAATAATATTACACATGAGTTCAAAACTTTTTTTTTTTATTTTTCAACTTCATATTCTCCATCAATGTACCATTCCAAAATTCATTCTACACTAAAAATGAGGCTCAAGTAGGCCCTAATTTTGAATGTTAGCTACATGAATCTATGCATTTAGGAACAAAAGGGCAGTACAAATTATTGGTAAGGGAAAATCGTTGGTAAATCTGATTTAGCTATACTACTAATTTACTTAACATTAACTATTGGCGCTAAAAGCATGCCTAACTTGCACGCGCTTGAGGGTCCTTCGTTGGTTGACTTGGCATTAATTAATTATGTCAAAGGGATTGGATCAATTGAAGTAGTTAGGCTCATGTTGACTTGGACTCGGTCCATTGCACCTACGGCTCACCTAGCCCATTTCATCTTCTATAAATAGGCCAGGTAACCACACATTTGAAGTAAGTTTTCACTTCCTCTAATCACTCTCCTTCCCCTATTTTCCCTTGCCCTCTATATATTTAATTCTGGTAGTTACTTGACCGTCGAAGTGCAAACAATACCTGGAGTTTTTTATCCGGTTGGTGACCTTTGCCTCTTAATGGCACACTCAATGTGTAGGTGGAATCTATATTGAAGAGGAGGCGGCCAAGTGTTGTTGGCCACATGATCGACCTATTTTTGAGGCTAACATTAACTAGTATCTATTGTAAATAGGCTGGAAAGTATGGGATGCCTTATATGTTAATTTAATTTTGAAGCCTACCCTTAAAGCTTATGAAGATATAATCTAATAAGTTGTTCATCGTTGAGGTAAATGGTTAAAATTTAAAGGGATTGGTTGCAGAAAGAAGATGTATAATTGAAGTCTCTAAGCTTGCTTCAGAAAATTATGCTTCCATACCGTCCTCCCTTCACGCACAGTTTCATAAAGAAGTCGAGTGTGCCTAGAAATCACCAGCCCTGTTTCGTAACTGAAACTACTTGCTTGGCCCTTACCCCTACAGCAAATACAGACTTTGCTCCTACTCTCTTACTGTAACTGGAACTCGTTAAATAGTAAAATGCTCTTCCGATGTGCCGTGGGAAGGGAGGCAGTATGTAGAATGAGGATGTACGTAATCAATATGAACCTGATATAATCTTCTGATGAAAGGATCATTCTTTCTTAAGTGATTTCTGTGATAATTTTCATATGTTTATGTTAGTTTCTTTGTGGAGTGATATTTGTGATAATTTTTGTATTACAGTTAAAGTGCAATGTGATTGATTGTGCTTGCATCCTCAGTGAGAATGCACTCCTATCTCTACTTTCGACTATAGAGATCTTTCTGATATTTAATTTTTGTTCTTTTTACGCGGTTGTACTGTATTTAAAGCCATTTTTCCATTGGTGATGGTTTCAGTTTATAAAGAATTCTGCTATTTAAATTGTGTAATATGGACCTGCATTTCTGTATCCAAGTTGTCCTCAATCTCATCCTGCTTGTTTCTCCGACTTTACAGCTTGATTGGTCAATGAATAGTGCTGGAAACGAAAAATATGCAATCCTTTGTTTGTTGTACTGTGTAGTACTCTGTACCAAACATGGTCTCATCATGTAATAAAGCAGGGATATTACAGTAAAAGGGTTCATCATCTCTTATCTTGATCTACATTGTTTCATTTTATAGAGCTGGTTGTTTGAACATCCAATTGGATGCTTGAAAGTCTTAATTTCTGTGCTTGATTTTGGGATCTACATTGTGATATAATGTATGAGAGTAATGTTATTTAGCATCATCGGTGTTTAACATCAATCTAGATGACAGCATGAATGACATTAAATTATGCTCATGTCACCCGATTGGGGTGGCTGCGCTGGGCCTTGTAAGTCCTACAGGCTTTTGCATTTTTTTTTTATTTTTATTTTTTGCTATTTAAATAAAACATACCGACAATTGAAAGTCTAGGAATATAATTTGAATGATTACGAAAAGAAATGACAAAACTTTACAATAAGATGTATGAACATAAGTTGATGCATTTCAACTTTATTTATCTACCAATTATTTGCATAGTTTTGTAGTTTCAAATTCATTAAAATTAGACAGACATTTTACCAAGTTATATATTTTCTTTAAAAAAAAATCATAAGATGCAATCTACTCGCCAATTTAAAGTGTACAAGACAATTAAATTAGTAAATAATAATTTTTTTCTAAATTTTGTAATTCGTTCGTCCCGTATCATATTTATTTGCATTAAAATTAGACTTCAATGTTGCTGTTAAAATTAGGAAATCCTTAGTCATAACCCAATATGTTTGAGAATGTGATTTTCACTGTTTTAAAATATTTAATTCTTTAATATTAATAGTATAAACGACTAATTTACTATATTATAAGAACTAAAAACAGTGAATCTTGAATATGCTAATATTGAAACCAAAAATCATATCAATAGTTTATTGATCATCAGTCTCATAATGCCAAATACTACACTATTTTATTCACATAATAATCTTACATCAATTTAATTTAAGTTTGATGTAAAAACAAATAAACTTGATTAAGCCCAAATTTGACAACCATTATTTGAAAATTGATTTTCTATATATTCATTTTCAACTACACATTCACTAACTAAAATACTTTACACATAAACCCAAAACATTTACATACTTTTTAACCACACATGCTCATAAAAATCACTGTTCAAAACATTGTTTTAACAAAATAATGACCAGACTAAGATTAATGCGAGATATTATTTACCCCATCTCGATCTGACTTGAGCAGTTAGGGCCATGACATAGCCTATGGCTAACAAATTCATCACATTTTGACCCCACGAGAAACTTTTATTCAATTCAATAAAACTGCGGCCTCAAAGGGCTTACAATGCTTTAAATAGTAAAACCCTAACAAAATTCGAAAATCAATAATAAAAAAAAAAACGATATTTTTCCACAAATGGAAAAA
>CAIGRP010032464.1:0-15779 GCA_903798385.1 Fraxinus cuspidata
ATTATTTATTTTCCCTTAAAAACTAAATTTACTTTCAGAATAAAAAAATGTGGGTAGTAAAATTGAAATTAAAATTTATATTAGTACATTGTGTAATTTACATATTTCATAAGGAAAATTGTTTTGAACTTTTAAAAAAAATTGAGATCTCGTTGTACATTGAAGTTCAATTTTGCAGTCTCATTTGTAGTCCATTTAGAGAGTTCAGAAACCGTGTGTTATTATTAAAACAGTTGATCGTTGTGTCTTAGAAGACATATATCGAAAATTCGTAAGAACCAGTATGGTACAATTTCGTCTTAAGGAAAATGAATCAAAGCTTACCTCGACCAAAGTTCATTTTTTGCATTTTTGTATCATTTGTAAGTTGGTATTTTGTCTCGTCCAATTTTTGCTTGCAAGCTATTGGTATATAATTATTTTATTAGACATAATATTATTTACAAACTAATTTATATTACAGGGATGAACAACAGTTTAAGGAAGGAGAAGTCACAACAACTCTTGAAGCCTGTTTCTATTATTTAGTTTTGAAATCAGCAATATTTTTCAACAATCTGTAATAAAGAAAGCAAGTGAGGCAGTATAAGATTCGATTTGAATTTTTATGATGCACCATTTTCATATTATTTAATGGTAAAGTCAAATTGTATTTACTTTGTCGAAACCCAACAAGTATCCTTAACTTAGATTTTGATGGATTTTAAAAGATTATAAATTTAAATGAATGAATTTTTCACAAAATTCATAAAAATCTCATTGAAAATGTTTAAATTTCAAAAGAATTTTTTAAATATATTTTTAAGCATGAAATATATCCAAATAAAATTTCTTTATTAATGAAATCCTTTTAAGAATATGTGAGTTATTGAGAATATTTAAATTTTAAAGGATTTCATAAAAATTCATTCAAATCTCAGTTGGGGGCACTTAGATTTTAATTGATTTCTCTAAAATTCATTACTATCTCAATTAGGGACACTTGAATATGGAACGATTTTTAAAATTCATTAAAATTTCAATTGATGACGCTTAGTCCCTGTTCGATTCCCATTATTGCAAAACTCGTTTTTATTCAAACTTTTCTCAACCACACATTCTCATAATAGAATATTGTGCACGTAATCTAAAAATTTTTCCTAGCTTTTATTCATATATTTTTTAAAAAATTCATTACTATAATACTCATTTTGATGAAATAATGAGCATCAAAGAGACTTAGTAAGAAAATATAACATTTTCACTAAGCTTCAAATGGGTCATTTAAGGGGTCAAGCCGTGATATTTACGGGAAGAAAAGTTCATATGAATTGGTCATTTAAAGGGTGAAGCCGTGATATTTACGGGAAGAAAAGTTCATGTGACTTGGAAGTGCAGCGTAATGGTGAACAGGTTGTGCATGACTTGACTCTCCAATACTTTTTAACATTGCTCTCTTCTTTTTAATTTTGTGGAATGATATCTAACTGCACTGAAGAAATTTGTGGCACAAAAAATTTCCATTCGGTACACAACCGCAAATAATGTAGGAGCTCAATATAAAAAAAAAATAAAAATGAAATCAGTTATGCTGATCGACCAAATTTCGCAAGTGTATAGTATCACAGGCAATTGTGAACAAGATATTGAACCCATGAGGACACTGTACTTACTCTAGTTAAAATCAATATTGCCTCTAATCAAATAGCCAATTTGTGAATTGTTTTATAACAAATTATCTAACTAAATTCACGAGCAACTATGAAACGTTTGTAAAATCGATTAATACACACTATGATTTTGAAACCAACTTTATTAGTCCATTTTAATACAACTCAAGACCAAGTAGGGGTGGTAATTAAGTCGAGCGACTCAGCAATACAATATTATGCTGCCACTACTAATATTTATATTTATCTATTTGAAAGTTTAAAACTCGTGGGGAACATAAAATAAGTTTCAACCTTTTAAAATTAAAACCTACTAATTTTCAGTTTTTCATTTTAAATTTCAGGTTTAATTATAAAATTTAAAACTCATAATTTTGGATTAATTGTGGGTGTTGGAATTTGTCTCTATAAAAGGGAGTGTTTTTATGATGTAAAACAAAACTTGGATGATTATTTGTCTATACATTTCATATTTTATTTACATAGTCTTGGCAACTCGATAAATGCCTGTTATTTATCCCCTTGTGATCTGCCCGTAGAAGGAGAATCGGTTTTGAGCCAATTTTACTTTAGAGTCATGTGGGGTCGGAAATACCCTCACGAAGGGAGGCAACACGACCCTAGAACATCATTCTGAATGTGACTCCCTAATGTTTGCTTTCTTTCTAACTCTTCTCTCCTCTTGTATTTTCATGTTATCTAATTGATTATGTTAATTGATAAAATATCTACACACAAATCACCCGTTTTTCCCAAGAATCTAAAGTCGTATTGGGTGATTTGCTTCTAGATTAAATATGATGCGATCATCAAATTTATAAGGCATTCTCTTGATTTGATGTACTTGATTGCCGACTACACTTTATTGTTTGAAAAATCTTGCTACATGTACACATAATGCCTTATGTAATACCACGTGGTATACCATTATTTGTCAATTTAAAATATAGTCAGGTTTTTCATCCTATCTTTTCCCTCCACATCATTTCGTCACTCCTTTTGACGGATTTTTTCTGTACAAACAACATAATCCTTGTTTGAATGAAATTAGAGAGATTAGTTCTAGAATGCCCTTTATGATGTTGCTAAATCCTTTTGAATTTACTGCTGTAATTTGGGTTTAGAGTTTTACTACACAAATGGGATGAGTGACTGGGATTAAAAACAGGGACACACGTGTCAATATTTCATTGGATAGTTTTAAAAAGGGAGCCACACAGGTGCAGCCGACATGGCAGTAGTCAAAAACCCTGTCACCTAACACTGTTCAAGTAGCATTACTATTGGGTTTAAGCTGATTCTTGAGTTTCTGTTTTGTGTGATCATTTCGTTTCTTGGAAACTGTTCTTTTATTAAATTGGATTTCACGAGATTCTAAGTGCTGATTTCGATATTAAAATTCTTTCTCGAGTTCTATTATGTGTTGATTAAATTTAGTGTTAGAGAACCCACCCGTGCATTCAGTCTTTTGATGTGTAATTTTGGGCCACTAACATAAGTTCTTTCCAAGTGATGTTTCGAGCTCATCGTGCATACGGTGTGAATTTCTTCCACGTGAATGAATTAAGGTGGTTAGGCCAAAGGGGCTAAGTATATTGCTTTGAGACTTTGGGATGTCAATGAGCTCAAGATTAACATGAAAACTGCTTGGAATCGAAGGGAAAGTTGGGATTAGAAACATCCACAATTGGGTCATTTGAGTTTTGCACTAATTTTCTTCTTATGAAATATTAGTGCTTTGACTGCACACATTCTGGAATATATATTTTGTGATGGGATTGGTGTCCAATAGAGTTCTAATAAAAGTTAAAAATAGGTAAATTTTAATAATAAAAAATTTAAAACCATCAAGCAGAAGTTTTGGTTTATGCAATTATCCTAAACTGAAGCCTAATTTTGTCATTTCGTTCTCGCTAAGGCGAAAGGCTTGAAGAGTTGGCATGTCGTCTATTTGCTAACAGTCTACATGCACAACATACGCAAAGCACCAGTATATCTCTATATAATTTTCTGCCTTTTTCTTTCTATTATCATCACTCCCTCATCAGTTAATCTCCTGCACTGCAGTTACATATTCCTGCATTTATCTGTCAATTAAGGCATTTCTCATGAAGTATAATATTCAGTTTTTTTTTTTAAACATATTATTAATTACTTATTGTGGCCCAAATGGTGTAGCTAGTGATCATAACTTTTACAATTAAACGAGACAATGCTTGACTGTTGGTTAGAGGCCTGACACGGTGGGAACCAATAGGAAAATGTAGATTGTGATTAAGTTGTAAATTGAAATGGCTTGGGTAACACGCGCCTTTGTAAGAGCCAATTGTAACTGAATGTTTAAGTAGTTCAAAAAAAATTTCTTGTAGAGTTACTTACCTTAAATTAATTGACTGAGGCTGAAGAGGGGGACTTTGCTAATGGGAATAATAATGTTTATCGAATAACGAGTCTTCCTATAGTTGGTGGAACACTCAACTTTTTCACAAAACTAATAGGGGCGGACCCATA
This sequence comes from Fraxinus cuspidata, assembly GCA_903798385.1. Classification (NCBI taxonomy): domain Eukaryota; kingdom Viridiplantae; phylum Streptophyta; class Magnoliopsida; order Lamiales; family Oleaceae; genus Fraxinus; species Fraxinus cuspidata. Next base: position 4,161 of record CAIGRP010032464.1, read on the forward strand.
ATCTAAGTTCAGCTAGGACGGAGCTTCACTATTGATCGTTGACAGTTGAGAATTAACGATCGTAATAGCCCGATCATTTATTAAAAATTGATTAAAAACACGGTGTACACATGGTTCAATAGAGCTCAACATCTTCTCTATTAATTTTTTTCACTTATTCCTACTTTCCTAAACCTAAATTCTAAAATCACAAATCAAAACTTATAAATCCAAATTTATAACTCATAACTCATACAACATAAATTATTTATCATAAATCACAAATTTACAAATCACAATTCTCATTTCTTTGTTACAAAACAAAAACTAAAAAAGAAAAAAAAAGAGCGACAATCGAGATTCGAGAAGGAAAAGGGTGCTCAACAGTCAAAGCAGCAGGAGAAGGAGATCCGTCCTGTCCGAGTCTGTCGCCGACGACCAGCTTCGCAAATCGAGCCAGGAGAGGTGGGAAATGGAGATTGGGTACGGCGCTGCTTTAGTGCTTCTCCTCGTCTCTGGCTCTCTCTCGCTGGCACGGCTGCCCCAAACAATGGCAAAAAAAAAAAAAAAGGGAAAATTTAGGTCCAAAACCTGAGTCATCTTCTTCGGCTTCCTTCTATTTCCCGTCTTCTACACTGTAGCGGCGGATCCATTCTGCAATCTCCACGCCCGGCGGATCCAACACGGACGACCGTGGGGGCTCGCCAAGTGCTCGGTCCACCACTGAAACTAATGATTAAGAAATTTTTTCGAGTTACATGGCCACCTTTAAATCAATGACAAAGAAAGAAATCAAGCAGAAAGTATGGAATACTAAGATATAAAGTTTTTGAGAAAGTCTTGAGGTGTCAAAATGTAATTAGATGAAAATCTCATAAAAAAAGCTTTCCCACTTACATTTTGACACATCATTATTAACATCATGTACAACAAGGATAGTCCTTTTATTTAAGCTCAATGAAGTAGCTATGAAGTTTTCCTAAACTAAATGGATGATTGAGTTTTTTCGAGCCATTTGGCCTAATTAACCATGTTATCATTCTAATGATAATTTTATTAAGGAAAATAAGTTCCAAAAATATGGGGTATAAAAAATCTTAGATATGTGTGCTTAATATTCATGGCCATTAACAACAAATTGATGACCACGATGATTGTAATTAATAATTTAAAATAGTCATCCACATATGTGATGTGTACATCTGAGATATGGAGTTTGGAAAATATCTGGTAAAGAATTATTAAATCTTTGAATGTGGGAGTGTTTAAAATTTCAAATTGATACACGTTATATATTTTATCATTCTTAATTAAATTGTAGACTTCCAATGTGAAATACTAGAGTAGATGGATATATGCTCAAATGTATTACTAAAAGTCAGTATCGAAGTTTCATGTGTTTATCTTATTTAAATATGTGATGTTGACATTTTGAAAAGCTTAGAAGACTTTGAGGATGTACATAAGTGCCAGCGGAGAATAAGAGCTTTGCAAATATTGATTGTATCAAATTGTTGTCCAAGAGGAACAAAATAAATTGTAATCCGAGAGGGACACACACACACACACACATATATATATTGTCGAGGGGATGGACTTAAGCCATAACAGAGTCATCATTGGGAGTAACCCAATCTTTGTAATTCGAGATACCATGATGAAGGTTCAATGTAGTAGAAATAACCCACACAGCATAACTTGTAATACTAATATTTTATTTGTACTCATTCTTATGGTGATAGTTCTAAAAAAAATAATGTGACATTAGGAAGGCTTAATCCTGAATGAGTACCGAGCATTGTAAAGGGTTTGATTACACTACAAGTCAATCAATATAGTGAAATTGACATTGCTCGTGTCGGAAAGTTTGGTAACGGAGGACATAGATCATTGCATTTGATCAAACCTCCATAATTATATCGTTTACATACGCTATCTCTCTTTACTTATGGTTTCATATTCGTGCTTATTATTTAAATTAATCTGTCAAGTTATTATATTCTTGACTCTAGATAAATTTTTCGAAAAAGTTTTAAAAACCAATTCACCACCTCTTGATTAACTATTCTTGGGCTATCAATTGGTATTAGAGCGAGATCCTCATTTTTAAATTAAGATTCTACAATCTTGAACAATGGCTAACCACAATAATCTTCAAAATCTCGAGGGGCATTCCACAAATCAACATCCTTTCTTTGATGGGACACATTATAATTATTGGAAATCTAGAATTATGATTTACATTCAATCAATAGATTATAATATTTGGGAAGTCGTTGAATATGATCATTATGTGCCTACCAATATTATTAAAATTGATGGAAAACCTGATCAATCTATTCTAAAACATAGAGAGGAATATGATGAAGATGGTAAAAAAAATTGTCCTTGAGTGCTAGAGCCAAAAACTTACTTTATGGTGCCTTAGATAGAAATGAGTTTAATTGTATTAACACATGTGACTCCGCATATGATATATGTCATGCTTTAGAAGTCACTCATGTTGGTGCGTAAGGTAAAATAAACCAAGATTAATAATTTGGTCAAAGAATTTGAAAATTTCTTCATGAAACTAGATGAACATATAGTTGACATGATCAAAGTGTACTCGGATGGAGGTCATGTCACATTTGGAGACAAAGCAAATGAAAAAATCATCAGAATTGGAAACATTGGTAATCATCTCTCTCCTTCCATTGAAAACGTACTATTGATAGATAACCTCAAACATAATTTACTTAGTATTAGTCATTATGTGATAAAGACTATCATATTAAATTCGATTTTTCTAAATGTCTCATGAAGGATGCTATATATAAAGAGGTACTGTTTAAAGAAAGTTGAAGTAAATTTGTTTATATCATAAATATTGATTTTGAAAATGATGAAAAATGTTTAGTGAGTTTGAAAGAAGATTCTTTGCTATGGCATACGAGATTAGGTCATGTTAGCATGTAAATTCTTTAAAAAATCTCCAAAAAATGTTTTGTCAAAAGTTTACCAAATTTAAANATGTTTAGTGAGTTTGAAAGAAGATTCTTTGCTATGGCATACGAGATTAGGTCATGTTAGCATGTAAATTCTTTAAAAAATCTCCAAAAAATGTTTTGTCAAAAGTTTACCAAATTTAAAGTTTGAAAAAGACAAAATTTTTGATACATGTCGATTTGGTAAACAAGTAAAAAGATCATTTAAACCCAAATTACACTCAACAACAACAAAACCACTTCAATTACTCTACATTGATCTTTTTGGACCATCGAGAACCGCTTGTTTAGGTGGAAAATAATATGCTTTCGTCATTGTTGATGATTTCTCAATATTCACTCGGGTTCGTTTCTTAAATCTTAAAGATGAAGCTCTAAAAATCTTTAAACATGTTTGCAAAAAGATTCAAATTGAAAAAGAATACTATATTTCAACCATTAGAAGTGATCATGGTGTAGAATTTGATAATTTTGCCTTTGATGAGTTTTGAAATAAAATGGATATGAACACAACTTCTCGGCTCCTAGAACTCCTCAACAAAATTGTATAGTACAAAGGAAAAATCACACATTGCAAGAAACGCTGGGACCATGCCAAATGAAAATAATATGCCAAAATATTTTTGGGCCGAAGCCGTTAATACCGCTTGTTATATTATTAATAGAGTTTTAATTAGTCGAAAGAAAAACCAAAACCCTATATGAACTTTGGTAAAATAGAATTCCCAATATCGGTCATTTCTAAGTCTTTGGGTGCAAATACTTTATCTTGAATACAAAATAAAACATGGAAAAATTTGATTTAAAATCTGACATTGGAATTTTTTAATGGTATTCATTGACTAGTAAAACTTACAGAGTCTTAACTCTAATCGTTGAAGAATCCATGCACGTCACTTTCAATGAAATTAACTCTCTTGATCGTGAGAAAGGTTTTGACAATGATTTAGGGTTGGAAACTCCATTTGAACAAATGACTATTGAAGATAAAAACAAGAAAGATCCACGAGATAAACATAAAGCGGGAGAAAATGTTCAACAAAGTGAAGAAGAGCCAATCGGACTATGAACCAGACATCCAGTAAAATGCGAAAACGGGTAGTTAAATGGGGAACTAGACCTCATTTTACACCCATTTCTTCCTTTTTTTTTTCTCTCAATTCTCTCTCTAAATTCACCCGAAATCATTCAATTCTTCACTCCATTCTTCAATTTCTTATCAATTTGATAGAATCCATTTCTTGTACATTGTCTATCTCAAAACAATTCAAGTTTTCATCCACAAAATCTCATATTCCCCAAAATTCAAACACTAGTCCTTCTTCATCAAATTTTTACAATGTTGGGGTCTAGAAGAGGTGGCAAAAGATTCAAGAGCACTATGCAACGATCTCCACCACATTCATCCAACGAAGAATTCGACATGGAACCCGAGGTGCTAGCCAACTATTTGAAAAATCCCTCATTTTAAAAGGTAAAATTGTTGATTTTGCCAATTTTACTATTGAAGCACATGCATTTCATATAGAAAAGTATTTTGAAAACATGGGGTGGGTATCTATCACTATTCTAGAAGAACATGTATATCCTCGCCTCATGAAATAAAAACATGGTTATTATTCCTCACTTGGATGAGATTTTATGTCTACCAAAAAATGTTCCTATCACCGTCGACAATGCTCTCATTCGTGATATTCTTGAGCTTGAGTTGTATGATATTCAAATTTTTTTTCACAAAACTCATCCCACTTTAGAAGGGTATGACCATTTAGAAGCATGTCGTCAGTTAAAAAGGAAGAATATCGAAAACATCACAAAACAAAGTACACATCAATTAACACTTCCATGTAAAGTTTTACAAAACATTATTGTACATGTCATTCTTCTTCGAAAGGGTCATCGAGTTGAGGTGAACTTTTTTGTTCTTATTCTCCTTGATTCCTTTCTTATTTGGCGAAAACTAGATTTTCCATATATTACATTAGGTTTCATGAAACTTGTGCATTCCACGTGTCATTTTAAAGCTTTACCTTACGGAATGCATCTTACAAATTTTTTAAAATATTTTGATATTCCACTACACGATGAGACATTTGTTAAACTTTGCCTTACCGACACTATCAACATTCAAACCCTTAAACGAATGAAAATAGGAAAAGAACATGGTCAATTGGTGGCACACACTCGACCCCACCTTGGGTCCATCGAATCTACCTTTTGAAGGCGATGATGATGACGATGCTAATGATATACCGCAAGTTCCGCACCCTCCTCATAATGTTCCTGCCCCTAGTGATCCCCGTTCTTCGATTAGTGGCTTCACATTTACCGATGATCATTACAATCTTCTCAATGGCCGCATCGATTTTCTTACATCATCAGTTGATGGCCTTGGTGAAATGCTTCGGGAGTTGCAAGTTCAATAAGCCACCATACAACAGGATGCCATTCAAACCCAACAGATAGCAATGCTGGCTCAGAAAAATGACTTCTATGCTAACTTCTATGCACATTTTTCCTCAACCGCCTCCTCTGAAGTCGTAGTTCTCAATTTTGTTGCTATTTTAGATACGTCTTTATGTTTCTATGACTTATCTACACTCTTACTTTGTTTAGCTTATTTTGTTGGTTTTTGGACATCATTATCTATGGTTAATTGTTTATGATCATTGCTATGGGTATTTTGTGATCCATGTTTTACCCTATGTATTTTGTTTATGCCAAAAGGAAAAAAATGGAGCGAGATGACTATGCATGATTTAATTTGACAATAATATGCTTAGAGTGATTATGCATGATTTGATTTGACAATAATATTCTTAGAGTATATGAAAAGGGAAAAAAGACAGAAAATCATCTATATACTTTGAATGTATGGTTATCAATTTGTAAAAGACAGGGGGAATACAATATAGATTTACAATGTGTATTCCTCTATCAATATGATATCAATTATTTTGCAAATAATCTTGTTTGCCATAATAAATATGGGGAAAATTGTTGACCTATTGTTGATTCGTGTTTTGATTATAACAAACAAATTGTTTTATCTCTAACAAATGAATTTAATCTTTATATCTATTATGGTAAATTGATCGATCGAAAACATAGGATTGCTACCAAAAGAGTCACACTTAGGATCAACGTAAATCGAGATGGAAGCCGAGCAATCACGTCAAACCAATCGAAACATTCATGATGAATCAAGCATTCTTTGAAGATATTAGACTTACATGCTTTGAATCCATATGTAAAGGTAAAATGCTTTAATTTTTAGCAATGAATCACTAAAAGTTCGTAAGTAAAGTTTTTATGCACGAGATAATCATTTTATAAAAATGCTTGCATAAAAAATTATTTTCGATGTGAGAAAAATCTTCACTTGGCTTTTAAATCCTTTACCAATGACACTCATTTAAGTGATATTGATTTCTCATCTCATTTATTATTATCAAATAATTTTAGCTTTGAAATTTTTTTGATCAAATTAACTTTTGAAAATCATTATACACATCAAAGTTTTTCATACCTACCACTTGATCTTCACTCATTGCTATCTATTAAAGTGTTAGCCTATTTCTCTCTTGGTACTTAATTGTAATCATATCATTTATTAAAAGAGAAGTTTCATTTGTAAAACAAACTTTCTTTAAAATTTGTGGGTCATGTTGAGGTCCCATAAAGCTTAACGTTATATAAGGATCGATGCTCCTTGTTTGTAATTAATCGGAAGCATTCTAAAGGGTTGGATTGCACCACAAGTCAATCAACATAGTGAAATTGGCCTTGCTCGTGCCGGAGAGCTAGGTAACGGAGGACGCAGATCATTGAGCTGGATCTAACCTCTATAATTATATTGTTTGCATCATCTATCTCTCTTTACTTATTGTTTTCATATTTGTACTTATTATTTGAATTAATCTATCTAGTCACTACGTGCTTGATTTTAGATTAATTTTTCAAAACAAGTTTTAAAAACCAATTCATCCCCCTCTTGGTTAGCTATCATTGTGCTATCACTATGGCCATAATGGATAATGTGTGTAGGGAAATTAAAATTTTCGTAAAGGGACCTAATTTAAGGCTTACTCCAGTATGGATCCTGAAATGGAAATTGTTATAACTAAATGAGGTTCAAGTTCAAAAGACACCAACACTTATTGCACGGTATTATGTTGCCACTATTATTTATATTTATCTATTTCAAAGTTTATAACTTGTGGAGGATTGTTGTAACATAAAATAAGTTTCAACCTTTCAAAAGTTAAAACCTACTGTGTTTTAGTTTTTCTTTTCAATTTTCAGGTTTAATTACAAAATTTAAAACTCATAATTTTGGATTAACCATGGGGGTTGGAATTTGTCTCGAGAAAAGGGAGTGATTTTTGGAAGATTATTTTCTATACACTTCATATTATATTCATATGGTTTTGACAACTCAATAAAGTCTTGTTCTTTTTCTTCCTATAATTATGTCCATAGAATGAGAACCAACTATAAGCTACAGAAGTTTTATTTTAGAGCAATGTAGTGCCAAAAGTACTCGCACGAGGAGAAGGCAACACGAATTTAGGACATCGTCCTTAATGTGACTTCCTAAGGATGCTTTCTTTCTAACTCTTCTATTCTTGTATTTTTATGTTATTTATGTTAATTGATAATCTATCTACACAAATCATTAACACAAAGAGGCGGTGGTTGTTGTAGTGAATAACGGAGCCCTGGTTATGTTTTATCCTGTTTTTGTTAATGTAAATGGAAGCTCAATTTTTCTTTCTAGATGGTGATTTTATTTGATTTGTGCGCAGAATGTTTTACGGGCTGTGTGCTTTTGCCTTCAATTTTAAGTGGTTTTGGTTAATTAACTTATTGATGATTTATTAAGAATTCCAGATGTTGTTTTCTGTTAGAATTTGGTTGTGACCCGAATTCTTGTTGAGTATTTGATTGGAAATACTATCGGAGGAGTATTGGAGTTGGTAGTAAACTTGAAGATGTTTTGAAGGAGTCCAAGTTTAATTTAACTCTTTTTTTATTCATAATTCACCTAATATGTTAGGGACTCTTTTGTTATAAATATGTGGTGTACAACACATATTGGAATTGACCAATTGCCCAATTAGCTATTGGTCCAAAGATATCATTTGTAACTATTTACTATTGATTATAGTGAATTCTCGCCTCTGCCTTTGGTTTTCCCGAATTTGGGTTTCCACTTAAATCTTGTTTTCTTTGTGATCTATTATTTTCGCATTGCACATATTATTCTCGTCTTTATTATTTGGCCAAATTCTTAACAAGTGGTATCAAAATGATTTTGGTATCTTGTTTCGTTCTCAACACTCTCTATTTGTTCATGGGTGCATTCTTGGAATAGAATATTTTCCATTTTTCTTCTTTTAGATTTATTATTTGGATGGTGGGAGTAGCGGTTGTCGAGGTTTTCCATGATTGATTTGGCTGCCAACATAAATTTAGATATCCTTCACACATTTTATCAAAAAATTGGTTGGTTTCTACTTCTGTTTGTGTCTAGATTGGAGTTACTTGTGGTCTTCGCCACCAAAGAGTGGCTGCCTTGGATATTTCTAGCATGAATCTTACTGGAAAGATACCTTCCCAATTGGGAAATCTATCCTTACTTGTTTCTATAAACTTAAGCAGAAACTATTTTCATGGTAGTGTTCCTCAAGAGCTTATTCAACTCCGATGGTTAAAAATCATACACTTCAGTTTTAACAATTTCAGTGGCGAAATTCCTTCATGGCTTCGTTTCTTAGCTAAATTACAAGTTTTGAATCTTAGAGAAAACAGTTTTACAGGTTTTATCCCACCTTCTCTCTCTAATATATCCATGCTCCAGTTTTTGAATCTCTCTTCCAATCCTCTACAAGGGAAAATCCCGGAAGACACTGGAAATCTTCATGACCTGAAAACACTTGGATTAGAAGATAACGGACTCACTGGTGTAATACCATTGCAGATTTTCAACATATCGACAATGGGAAATCTTGGTTTTACAGGGAATAACCTGACTGGTAATCTCCCTCTTCAAATATGCCATGGCTTCCCAAGACTCAAGGGGCTTTATCTATCTGAAGATGAATTGGGTGGTGAAATTCCTTCCAATCTATCAGAATGTTTACAACTTCAGATCCTTTCTTTGTCAGTCAACAAATTTAGTGGATCCATTCCAGGAGAAATTGGGAGAATAAGGACGCTTCAGAATTTATATCTTGGTTCAAATGATTTCTGTTAAACGAATCACGATTGATGTTGCATTAGTAGTATAATTTTTTGTTTGAAGAGATCTTCATTCACTGAATTATTGATGTTATTCATATCACCATTTTGGTAATTGAAGTCTCGTTCTGATTTATCAATTTCACAGGTGCAATTCCACGTGAGTAGGGTAACCTGGAGAACCTCAAGGTATTGAGCATGGGCTATAATTTTCTTAATGGCTCTATACCTGCGAGTATTTTTAACATTTCAACATTGCAACATACTAAGATTGGTAGCTGCAACCTATCTGGTAAATTTTAATTAGATTCAAAACAACTTTTGTTTTTATAAAGAAGTTTAAAGAATTTTGTAGATGCAACATATTGAGATTGGCAATGCAAATTTTTCTGAACTCACTGAGACATACCTGTCTTCCAACAATTTTAATGGACCAATTCCAAACTTCCTCGAGAAGTTGAGCTTCATTGAAATCATAGACTTGTCTGAGAACAATTTCATTAGTGAATCTCCAGAATTGAGCTTCATCACTTCATTGACAAGCTGTAGGTATTTAAAAACATTGGCTTTTGGCAACAATCATTTGAATGGCATTCTTCCATTTTAAATTGGAAATTTGTCCACTTCTCTTCAATATCTTTATGGTTATAATTGTGATCTCAGAGGTAGCATTCCAAATGAAATTGGTAATCTCACCAGTTTGATAATATTAAGTCTGGTTGGCAATGAGTTGACGGGATCGATTTCAACAAGCGTGGTGAATATTCAAACGCTTCAAGGATTATATCTTTGTGGCAATAAAATAAGTGGATCAATCCTAAACTCTCTCTGCGAGTTTCACAATTTTAATGGATTGGATTTGTCAGAAAATCTTATAACAGGTGCTATTTCAAGGTGCATGGGGAATATTACTACACTAAGGTCTCTATATATCGATACCAACAGATTGACTCTCAAGAAGTTGGGAACCTGAAGGTTGCAATTCTTATTGATGTATCAGCCAATCGACTCTCAATCAGTATTCCAAGCACAATTGGGCAATTTAGGCAAGTCGTACCGTATTCAAAAAGGCAAAGTACGATTTTGGAGGACTTGTGAAGTATGGAACAAAGTCAAATTGAACAAGTTAATCAGGACCTCCAAAGCCATATTTAAAGTGTTATGAAACACTTGTGTACGAGTCTAACTAAAAAATCATTGGTTGGCAATGGCAACCCAATTTCTTACCCTTTTTAATTATTGTGCTTTCTGTATTTGCATTGCATATGGTGTAATAAGGTGCATTAGTTTTAGGTATGTTTCTGTTTCAATAAAAGGGTCATCATATCTACATTAAGCCTATTAAAAGAAATAATATATTTAAGTACAAAAAAGTAGAAAATACATTTGGCTTTTGTAACTCAAGTTACAGAATCCAAGCATTGCACATGTTTCAGTTCTATCGTCATCATTGTATTTATTATAGCAGCCACATCTTTCTTTGTCGAGTCACCAACAAGTGTCTCTGGAAAGGGTTAGTCAATGACATAACCAATTTTCTCATACCTTAAAACAATTCTTAGATTGTTGTCTCAATTAAGAAAATTTGGTTTAATTGTTGGCATCTAGTATGCATCTCAAATACAAATAGTTACTCATGATTGAATAAATGTAACTGACGAAAAGTAAAAGAAACATGGTCTTTTATTAAATTAGTTATGCTCCTACTGTTTTACTCAAATTTATGACCCTCTAATATAAGTTTATGGAATCCATGCTTGACTCCCAGTGGGCTGTGCTCCAGTTTGTCCCAAATTATTAAGCTGACAACTCATAGTTTAACATGCCTCTAAAATTTACCTCATTGAATGTACTTAACAAAAGATAAATTTAGTTAAGTTAAACCCATCATTTAGAAATATTTAATATTTCATAGTATCAAACATATCCCTAATAGACCTTCCTTTAGTGTATTCAACAAGTTGAGATCGACTGAGAACTCTGATTTTTCACTATTATGATGGAATGTGAATATAAATATAACTTAATATTTTAACTAGGAGTTTTGCATGCAAATGTCTCATCGTAATAATTATATATATTTATTATACATCTAGCATGCAAATAATCATACATATGATAGCGTGGACGACTATGGACTTTACTGTCTAATCTTCCCGAGCCATAAGAAAGAGTTTTTGGTGAGTTCCTAGGGGACATACATTGAATTATACAATGCTCCATCTTTATGGCCTCTTCCCCTTCTTGTTTCTTCAACTAGTCAAGCCGCAACCTGTATCCTATACTAGTTGGCATGCATGCCTAAATAATTAGACATGCGGGTCCATAAAATTACAACGGACTCACTGGTCCAAAATAAATAAGATCTTGTATGTCCATAAAATAATAATAAAACTAACCTTTTAACACA
>CAIGRP010032466.1:0-33254 GCA_903798385.1 Fraxinus cuspidata
TTTGTTAGAATTTTGGCAAATTTGAGTATAGATTATAGGGAAAAAAAATCATTCTCCAAGATACAAAATTATGTTAGATTTTAATTAGAGTTGAGAGAAGAAAAAGGTTTGTCGAAGTAAAAACTATTGGTCATAATTTTCTTTTCTTTGTTGTGCTTCCCATCTTTCATCCATATACATCTTTCAAAAGGTATAGTCTCACGTTGCATAGTTACAAACATAGTTTATTTGGATAAAAGAAAAAGTATTCACTCTCTCTCGCTAAATCTATCATGGTTGGACAATGACTTTTAAATATTTTTCTCTTGTTTCGTCCAAGAAAAAGTCTGATCATGATGCAATTATCTAGGGTAAGTTTATAATTTAGTATTATTTATCTCTAATGAAACAAGATTAGTACATAGTAGCTATTAAAATCGTATTCTTAATAATTAAACAGAACTAAACATAAATTTCTTAGTTATCGGAACATATTTTGAAAAATAAAAAATAAAAAAATTGAGATCTATATTGATATTATAAGGTACATTGATATTATAAGAATAGATTGTTTCTCACATATTAGGATTGAAACTTTATCAAGAGAAAGGTTATAATCAAATGCATTATTTCCCACATTAGCCATCCGAGAGAACTCCCTCTTTCTCTTTATGAGAGAAAGATAAAATGTGTTATTTCCCATATTAGCCACCCTAGGTGACTCCCTCAATCTCTTTATGCAGTTAATTGAACCGCATTTTAATTGCAATAAATGTTTTCAACTTGTTCTTATTTTAACATTTATATTCTCAATTTTTGTATCGTTGCAAATATTTTGTTTCTATCTACGTAACTTTGGTGTCAAAGTTCATAGATTAAAAAAAAAAAAACGATTAATGTTTGCTAATTATCGTATGATAGATGTAGTCCTATTAAATAGAAATACATTTTGTTTTAGATGATAATCACTAAAATAAGAGAAATTTTGTTTATGAATACAAAATGAACTCGCTAGATATATATAGCGGCGGAGTGAGCGCTTGGCGAGGTACGGCAGCCGCCCGTAAGAGCTCCACCGGCAGTAATTTTTTTTTGTTTTTTATACAGCATGGGTGCATCACATTTTTTTTTTTTTTAAACAAGTGGGCTTGCCGCCGGCATGGCCCTTTTTTAAAAATGGGGCTAAAAACGCCCCATTTCTCAAATAGGATCAAAATTGCCCTAAATCCCAAAACCTATTTTCATTTCCTCCCTCCCTACTTCTCTCTATGTTTTAACTCCATCTGAGTCTCTGACCATCTCCAAATGGACCAAACCCTTGTTACTTTCTTTAGCTCCAGCCAAGTCAACTATGAACTGCCTTCAGGCTTTAGCTTGCCGTAGCCGTCTGTGTCGCCGCCATTGCTACCGTTGACGCCCAATTTTTATACCATTTTCTTATAGAACTTGAATTTATATTTTATATATACTGATTGGTGATTTTGTATTGTCATTTGTGAATTGTGATGATGAACGGTGATTTATAAAAATTTTAATTTTTGATTCGTGATAATTTGTCAATCTGTAATTTATTAAAGCTGTAATAATGCTTTGAAATTTCGGGTTTATTTAATATTAAAAAAAGATTTTGCACCATTGAGCAACTGTCCTAACTCACCAACATTTTTGGATCCACACAATACATATATACTCACACATTAGTGTATGTAGAAACTTACTAACAATAACAGATTCCCCAAAATATATCCATTCGAACATTTTGCAGACAATGAAACATTTGCACACAGGAAAATGAAAAAGGTGACATAAACATCCTACTACTTTTATTTCATTGATAATTAATATGGATGTAGAAAAACAACTACTCATTTTTAGGAAAAAAATAAATAAAGTTGGATTACAGCAATTTAATTAATTATTTGGCTTCTTGAAAGAATAGTGAATAGTTTCCCGGGATGGCAGTAGCCAATACAGATTCCACTAGTACAGGCACAGGATGAACAACGGAATATTGAACATATGGGGACGCATTCTGAATTAACACTGTAACGTGGATCTTTCACTTCAGCACTCACCATTGGACCTGCAATAAATATTTTTTTAAGAGTATAACAAAATATCAAAATAGAACATCGTATTCGTTAAAAAAACTATTCAACAATTTATATACCTATATGCCATCATACTAAAAATTGTGGGTTTTTTGAACATTTTATATTCAACAATTAAATTTGCATTATGCTATATGTTGTGAGAAATATTTATGGATGAAATAATGCGATTTTGAATTGAGAATAATATTTGGAAATTTTTTTATTGGGATCGATTAAGATTTAAATTGTGGGCGCAGTTTGAGTTAAATTAAAAACAAAATCGAAATGGTCATCACCATTGTACTTACAAAACACACATATATGGAGATAGAGAGATAGAGATAGAGCGAGATAGACATGGTTAAAATAAGCAAGAGTGCTGCAATCTCGTCTGTGTGTAATACAGAGAAATTGTTGAATATAAGCATATGTTCTGGCCTACTTATAGATTGAGAAAATGGTGAAAGAATGTAATCTAATATGTATTATTGGTTGTCAAACAGAATATGAGACACATTGCAGCGATCTTAATGTATGTTAAATCAATTACCAAATTAGGCTTCATATTTTGCAACATATGCATTCAATGTGGATGGTGTGTTGAAAATAATAGAGATTGGGATAACAAAGAAATTAATTTTGTGTAAATCTAGTGATCTACTCTCATTGAAAAGGTGAATCTGGATCTGATTTTCGAAACTCCACAATATGTTCACTCAAGATTGTAATAATTAGCAGCAATCTTGTTTTAACGAAGGTAATTTGAGCGAATATAAAAATCCACTTTCATAAGAAAGCTAAATCTTGATACGATATTCAAAAGATCAAAATATATTCATCCAATATTGGTAATAAGAAACATTAGAACTATAAATGATAGTTATAAGACCATAATTGAGCATTGACTCGATCGCATTGAGTCACCAAGTCACTGGTTGAATATGTGGATCCTGCTTGGAAATTATTTTGAAAGTTTTAAAATACAGATTTTTGTCTTAACGTACATTCTTGTTTTAAGTTATTCATCACTAATTATTTTGAAGCCTATAATTATTGATATTGTAAACTTATTTGTTATAATATAGGGTTTCTATAGTTTCCATTGTACAAACATTTTATTAAACACACAAAATCCTTCTGCGTATTAAATGATTGTATTCATTATATATAAATCTATTTTCTTTATACATAACATATCCATAAAATAATTATTTGATATTAAAAAATCTAGTATAATGCATTTTACTTGATTATTCAATTTATATAAAACTTAGGATTATAATTTTTTTTTTTTGAAAAATTATTTGAACTCTGATGTAATGATACAAAGTGATAGTGTGTGTGTTTGCGTGTGTATTATTGTTATTTTTATTTTTTTAATGAAACAATCATAATGTCATTGATTAATTCTCCCTCCGTCTCATTTTATATAGGATCACTTTTCTTATTTTCTTGTCTCAATTATATAGTCTTGTTTCTTTATTACGAATATTTTTTTTGTTAGTTTACTAATATACCCTTATTTCTTTACTACTTTCAATAATAATTTACTACTAGTTATTGATAATTAAATGAAAGTAAACTATGAATGTTTTTGGCAAAAATTGTTTTTCCAATAACATTAAATAAGATTTATTCATCCGTGTGAAAAACAAAACAAGTCTATATAAATGGGATGGGGGGAGTATCATTCACTAAAGCATGAGAAATAAAAAATGGCAAACAATCTATCCGAAAGAAAGAAATATTATGCACAATAAGATGCTAACTCATGGACCACCCTATTCACATCAAGGAGAACAAAGTTTCAAGAACCCTTGCAGACCGTCATAAGAAGCTTTGAAATATCATCAAAATGCACCCATTAGGTGAAAATTGAAAGTCCGCCTGTAGTTGTTTTACCATCATAAGAGAATCACTCGGTAGATTGTAGTAGAAGACTGTTTCATTGAGCAAATTGCAAGCCCTCGTGGAGGGCTAGGTACTCAGCATCATCCACAGAGAAAGCACCCTCCAATTCTTTGAACTTTGAATCTCCCCTCGTGATCCTTTATGACTGCTCCAATTCCCACAAAGTCATTCCCTTTGTCAAACTAACATTACTATTAAGTTTGAACTACACAGCTTTCGGTGGCCTCCAAACCCGTCAACTCCCTTACACCTCCAACAACTCTCTTGCCAACCTATCTGCTATCTCACCAATGACCTCCTTCCGACACGCCTCTCCTCCAGGTTTCACCTTGTTTCTCTCATCCTAAAGAGCCCACAACACCACTCACAATGCCCTAACCCCTCCCCCAAATCACTGCCCACAAGGCACTACATGTCCCCTATTTAAGTCGTCCTGAAATCGCCTCAAGAAATAACCGTCACATATCCAACTGCCGAACCATCAACCACCACATATAATAATTAAGTTGCTAGACTGCTGTAAACAGTGCAAATTGTAACAAATTTACTCAGTAAGCTAGAATATTAAACAAAATTTAAAGGAATATGAATAAGCAAATATAACTTAATGAGTGAAATTTGGAGATTTTGATAGGCTGTGAGAAATTAGAGAGCACGACTTTTATGAAATTAAAGGAAAAGAGAGTCAATCAGCTATGTAATAATGGAAGGGAATGATCAAGCCTCTGTTAGAGAGCTCATATTTTCAAACAGAGGCTTGCATGGCCAAGCGCGTTGACACCTTAACTGCAGATTGATCCGACAATATAGGACAAAATAATTCGGGTCAAAAACCTGCTGATTGTGTCTTCCAATGTTTACACCTCTAGCTAGACTCATGTTAACTATGAGACCCCTTTTTTCAAGTATTACCCCCACATGCATGCTATTTGGTTATTTTTATATATTTTTATATTTTTATATTTTTTTTTATTTTTGGCAATTATGTTTTATTTCTTTAGAATCAGAATTCTGTTGCATTAATTAGGTAATTTATCGTCTTTACAAAATTATTTAAAAAATTATTACTTTTTCTAATTATCAACCACATAATTTTTGTTAACTACGTCAAGGTTTAGTTGCAATGAGTGTTCACAATCTTTACTCATTTTAACATTCATGTTACATTTTTTTTTCAAATTCTTATGATCAACTATTTATTAAGTTGCACATCTCCTCTCCGATTAAAATGTTTATCAAAGATTTTGTTAGGTAGGAGCAAAAAGTCTTTTTTGACTTTGTAATTTTAATTAACTAATTTGAACGATAAATGCAAATGTTTGACAATTTTGTCCCTTGTCTCAATCACTTTAGCAAAATATTTTGACTAAAATATGATCAAATACAAGATGCCCTAATTAATGAAGGTTAATGATTAAATACGATCAATTAGTTGATGAGGTAAGCGCTGAGTGAGCAAATAGACGATCTTCATTGCGATTAAAAAGTTATGCAAATAATAAAACATTAATAGGAATATTATTATTCAAAAAGTAATTAGTATGTCACTTGTTATATAATGATTTTTTTTTTAAACTCTTAATAAGCTAAGCTCATAACAAAATTAGATCGAAATAAAATCAAATACAATCTTTTATAAACACATCAAGGAAGATCGTTTTAGAAAGAAAATGAAGCCTATAGACATTGAATTAATTTCTTTGCAATATAATTCAATATTACATTTATTTTAAAAGATTTTAATCCCCAATAAACACGTGCTTAATTTTGTTTTTGTCTATATATATAGCTCAATAGGGCTACATCTTACCCAAGAAGAGATATTACACAGATTATACAATTAGTTTCACAAACACTAGAATGGCGGCCTCCAAGTTGTTTATTTTTATCCTCTTGCTTGTTGCAACAGGTTAAATTTCTTTCTGTCTCAATCCCCACAACCTTCCTTGTATATATATATATATATATTGGTTTGCATGAAAGCGCTAATATCTGTAAGTTTATATAAATGTATGAGATACAAGCACACACTATTATATGTACATATCTATGGCTAGCTACCACGTTTTCATTCTTGACAGTGTCAGTAGAGTCTCAGGACCGGCTATCAAATTGCAAGACACACAGCGGAATCCACTGTGATGGCTGTGGAAAGTTCGCTTGCACCTGTGAGGACTATGCACCAGCACCTACACCTGCAATTGATGGTGAAAATGTTATTATTTTAAAAGTTTATCTATATGTATGAAACACGCGTGCACACTGTTGTATGTACATATCTGTGACTAGCATGTTGTTAATTCTTGGCAGCGTCGGAATCTGATGACATGCTGCTGCCTGTAACTTGCATGACCCAAAGTGGAAACTACTGTTCCTGTGACAAGTACCATTGCCTTTGTGACGATTAAGCGGACTATGTACCTGCATATGCTGGTGAAAATGCAACTGAATGAAAACCTTACAACATCAAAGAGGATTGAATACTTTTTCCTCCCAAATCAATATCTCCCACTAAGTATTGCATAAAGAATGGCATGATGTTTGTGCCATTTAGCTATTGAAAAATGTTATTTGTGACATACCAATATTAAAAGAATAATATTATAGCTTTGATTTTTTGGCCATATGAGAGTTCTATAAAAAAAAATTCATTATAAAAGGAAAATCTTGTCAAAAGAACTTGATTAACATTTTTCGTATAAAAGCAATATCGGATTCACCCTTAACATCCCTATGTAACACGTAGCTCGTTTGAAATTAAAAAATCCTGGAGTATGATTGTTCGTTGGAGCTTAAATGGATCAAATTGCTTTTTTGAGATTTTTCCTTGCTCTAGTATCCTATTGCTCTTGGAGTTTGATTGTAAGGGGCCAACAATAGCAAGGAAATTTATGAAAGCTTTAACATGTTAATTATTGTTTTTATATTTCAAGGATCTAGGATGTTACCCATGGCAATAAACAAACTTCTGTAATATTATTAATTCTTAGTTTATGGACCATTATTCACAACTAAAATGTGTAATATGAGAAAAATATTACTAGGGCAATACATGGAAAAAGGATAAATTCTTATATGAATAAAATTTTCTGTCTAGTAATTAAAAATTTCCTACGCTGTTCTAAAATCCTGGTTGAAAATAGCAGTTACCTTCTAAAAAGTATTATGAAAATATAATAATTAGAGATTTCACAGCTTATTTGCTAATACTTTCAGTAAAATTTAGGCAAAAGTTAAATACATAGAGATGGCATCTATGTGTGTTTAAGTAGCAATTTAATTATGTTCAAAACCTTAACTATCATGACTTTACTTAGATAGTATAATAGTTTTATGTTAGTGATGTTAGTAAGTTATTTATTATCTTCATTTAGGAAATTATAATAATTAATAATCAAAATGTCATCAAGTAACGACAATAGTGTCATGCCCAACCTGTCTTCCTGTTGAACAAATACTGCTTTTAAGACCAACTTTGTCTTCCTGCTCGTCCAGTTACGACAATAATTTCATGCCCTAAGCTTGTGATCCAATTACAATCAACAAAAGAATGATGTGTGATAAAAAATAAAATCCTCTTAAAACTGCAACTTATACAGGAATGAACAATATAGTAACATTAAATTCTACATAAACACCACTTAAGCAAATGCAAAAGAGATGATTAAAACATTACTTTCTTTACTAGCTATATGAAGTATTATTTTTTTATAGAAGGGACAAGAAGGATTAAATCTTGAAGGAATATAAAAATTAATGAAAAATAGTAGGTACAGTGCTGGGACTTTTGATAACAAATAAACCCGAGGCGATCAGGACACAGATACCAATTATTATAATTGAATGAATTAAAATTCTATTGGGTCGAAAATCACACTTAGTAGCTCAAGTTACAAAGAAGGACCAAGACCACTTAATAGGCTCGGCCCATTACCCTTCGACCCATCTCTTGACCAATTAGATTACATATATAATAGGGCTTCCTTTTCCGGTTTTGGGTATCCTTTGTGGTCCATTAGAGTGGATAATCTTGCTCCAATTTGTGTTGTGTTGTTGTGTGGTTTCAACTCTTAATCGGAGCCATGATCCATCCATTTTGGTGCCAAATCATTGGTGCTTTGGCAGGGGAGTTTTACTTTAAATCTACTTTGATTAATTCCATTGTTTATCCCATAGTTAACTTACTTTGTGTTTCTTAATTGTCTATTAGGTGATTTAAACTCTACAAACTGGCACCAAAGCCTCGTTTTAAGCTCTATGGTGGTTGATTTTTAAACCCATGTCCTGGAAATAATCTATAGTAAATTTTGGATATGTGTTGGCGGTGCAGTGTGGGCCTGCTAATTTTGCAATAAAGACTTGATTCCTTAATTAATTCCGCATCTCTCATAGCTACAGACCACAGATAGGTCCGCTTGGGTAAATCGGTTGAAACCCTTTAAATTTGTGCAATAGCAAGTCATCGGGTGGCACCACCAATAGGATTGCGGCCTTGTCTGATGCTAGTATTTTAGGACTATATGCCTAAATTTTGATATTATCGTTTTTGTGGCTTTATGACTACTGTGTAATCCTGTATTATTGTTGAACTATTTGTAATAAGAATTGTTACCTTTGACATTACTCGCTTGACAATTTCCTTGAGACTGAGATCACGAATCTCAAGAAAATCTTGGGAATTTGGATCGGTGTACATATGTGACCTCTTGGACTTGTTATGTGTGATTGTCTCTGTCAAGGTTATTTACTTGCTATGTGTCTCATCTGTTAATATGTCTGCACACAATTTTCACTTGGGTATATTTAATGGTAAATGTGATTTTCTATTTGGCAACAAAAGATGAAAGAGATTTTTGTACAAAAAAAGGTTTCAAAAGCCATTGATAATAATTTTCAGGATTAGAAAAAGGAGTTCGGCAAACTTACTTAAACCTCTATTATCTTGCTCTTATCTAATTTCATTTTGCGAAATGTTGGTAAACATGATTCCGCCAAAAAAAACTTTGGAAAATGCTTGAAGAGCTTTATTTGACTTAATTCATGCCCAACAAAAAAAATTTATTTGAAAGTTTTTTCAGTCTTGAAATTGATCCATTAAAAGATTTAGATAACAATCTTGACTTTTTATCAAATAGGTTCAAGATATTACAAATTATGTTGACAAGGTTTTTGATGAATATAAAGCTATTATTCTTTTAACTTCTATTTCTAATAACGATAAGGAACTCAAGAATGTAATCAAATATGCGAGAAATGAGAGAGAAGCACGAGAATTACACCAAATGAGGGGTAGATCTTAGTTTAGGGAAGTGAGGGGCAATATAATCGTGGCAAGAAAAAGTGGAGAGGTAATTCTAAGTTACACAGAAAGGCAAAATGAAGGAAATGTTACGATTGTGAGAAATTAGGACATTTCATAAATGATTGCCAAAAAGAGAAAAACAAGTTGAGAGATGAGGGAGGTGGGAGGTGGTGAACCCATGGAGGCAAACGTTGTTGTCTAGAAAGATAAACCCGAAAAGGTTTACATGCTCTTAGATACTTAACGAGCTGAAATTAACATGTTTATGAACTGCCATATGCATGAGTGGATTCTTGACTTCAGTGTTTCTTTTCATATTACATCAAATAAATTGTGATTTGATCATTTACATGAGTCTCATCATGGAAATGTAGTTACACATTGTGAAATCACATATAAGATCATTGCTATAGGTAGTGTGATTGTTGTGCACACATTAAAAGAAATTAAGTACATTATTGATGATTTCTCTAGACGTATGTGAGTTTTAAAAATTGGAATGATAAGGTAGAGAACTAGACAGGTAAAAATGAAAAATATTTGCATATCCATAATGTCTCAAATTTTGCAATGTTGAATTTCATAATTTGTGTAATGAATATGACATATTAGACATAGGATTGTGCCTTAAACTCCCCAACAATTGGAGTTACTGAAAGAATGAATCGTACTTTACTTGAAGTTCGATGTATGATGTTAAGTTCTAGTTTACCTAAATTTTTTCGTAATATAGCTGTTATAACTGCTTGCTAACTGACTAGTATGATTTATTCCGCTGCCTTGAATGGTGATACTCTATATGAGATTTGGTATGATTTTGCCGATTATTCTATGCTTAGAAAATTTGGTTATGCTATTTGATCTCATCAAAGTGAGGAAAAACTAGGACCTAGGGCTAAGAAGTGTATCTTCTTAGGTTACCTTGAGGGTGTTAAGAGATATGAGATGTGGGATAAAATCTATAAGGGTGTGAGAATAATCATAAGTCGAGATACGATATTTAATGAGTTTGATATGCTTTACAAGGGGAGTGAAGAACAACGAGAGGTTGTTAGGGAAAAATCTTCAGTCTAGGTGGAGCGAGTGAGTGTCCACATCCCCATTATCCCGAGCGAGGTGGAGAGTAATACAAAAAATAATAGAATATAGAGTTAGAAGATGATGAGGAAGTTGTTGAGGAGAACCCTATTGACCAAAACCCTCTAACTGAATAGCAATTAGCTAGAGATAGAGAAGCAAAGTGCCATGAGAGAAGAGATTAGTTCACTTATGAAGAATCAAACTTAAGATTTAGTTCCTAGACCTAAGGATAAAGCCATAATAGAATGTAAGTGGGACTATAAGATAAAATAGGAAACTATTGAGAGTGAGCGTGTGAGATATAAGGCTAGGTTGATAGCCAAGGGTTACACAGAAGGAAGGGGTATATTACATCGAGATATTTTTGCTAGTTGTTAAGTATACTACTATTAGGGGTCATGCTTGATTTTGTTACTTACTATGACTACGAACTTGAACAACTTGATGTCAAAACTATGTTATTGCATGGTGATTTTGATGGAAAAAATTATGAATCTACCTAAAGGATTTGAAAAAGTTTAAACCTGATGATGTATGTTTTTTAAAGAAATCTCTTTGTGGGATAAAACAGTCTCCAAGACAATCGTATAAAAACTTTGATTCCTATCTATTATCTATTAGTTTTAAGAGGAGAGTTTGATCATTGCTTATATTACCAAACCATAGCACTAATAAAGAGTGTTTGTGTGTATGTTTTACTCTATGCAGACGACATGTTACTAATTAGACCTAACATGTTACTAAATCATTTATTTGTCCTCAAACAAAATTACAACTTGAATAACAACAAGTATGCAAAAGTATTTGGTTAGATAGTCTAACTTTTTATCTCGGTATTTGAAATTATAGTACTATATCTACAAACCGCTTCTAAGTCACAATACTAAACCAATATCTACTCTTCCAATGTAAAATCAACGTGTGTGTGAAGAATCAAGTAGATAATCATAAATTTACAAGTTGATTCAATTCCCAACCATTTGTGGTCAAATATATCATTTCACCTCTCGTAAGATTCAGACCCCTCCTGCCCCCACAAACTTGTTATTTTCTCACTATTTTCCTAGTGGGTAATTTAAGGTTGAATTTTTCATTACTATCCCCATCCTCTATAGTTTAGGTGGACTTTTCTAATTGTAAGTCCATACATCGACCTCTAACTTAAGATTTTCATACAATTTTATCTCATTAATATAAGACAACCCCACAAAATTTTTCACAGATGGAATCCTTGTCAACATCCGTATTTTCCTACAACAACATAATCACCCCCAAATTGTACTAAATTTGGTTTAAGGATAAGTAATTTAGTATGATTTTGGTATAGTATCTATGTCCAACTATATCAACCTATCAATTATACGAATCAACTTATAGCATCACAGTATCCAACTTAATTCTAGTGCACATATAATATCAAGTTTTGCAAAGTTAAATCTCAATCAATCTAGCATGCATCCTATCTAAAGTTCATAAATCAATATCAAATCTCAAATTTAATCATCATTGCCGGCCACAATATCTAACACACGCAAGTACGCAGCCTAAAATAAGAAAATATATATTATTTATTTATTATACTTTTTTTGGTTGAAATTTTTCAAATTCTTTGATTTTTTTATATTTTTTTATTATATACTAAAGCAATAATGAAAAACAAACACACAAACACTCAAAAACACACGAAAAGTAAAAAAAACTCAAAATTTTCTTTCCACCCCAAACTTAAAACCAACAATGTCATAAAGTATAAATAAGAATATAAGGGGATGGGGATGGGGAAGAAAGAGAATAAGGTACTCTCTGAATTTTTCGGTTGAAGGTATGAAGCACTATGTATGAAGGCTAGACAAGTTTCTTCATTATGCTTCCCACTTGGTTTGTGTAGGTTTAAGTATTCTGCGACGTCATGTTCCTGCACAAAGGTCAAATAACCTAGAACATAAATTACTTAGCCCAAATAATCGAAATAACCAACAATAAATTCAATTGCCTAAGGAGAAACATGAAATGACGGTGATACCCAATAAATTGAAATGTCCCTGAGTTTAATGCAAATGAATAATTAAAATAAATTTATATGCAATGCAGTACAGAAAGCAAAATAAATAAAATGGTTAGAAATTGGGTTGCCTCCCAATAAAGACTTAATTTAAAGTCTTTAGCTAGACTGTATGGATATATTTGTCAAGGTAGCTCATGCTGGAATCTTGCAACTTTAAACTCCTTACAATTTCCAGTCTTGCATCCTCTTTTTGCCCTCCAAACCTTGAACTCTCCATTCTCATCTCATCCAAGGCTTCCTAGACATTTATGTTTTATCTCATTTGACTCTTGTTGAACTTCTTAGCAACAAATTTGGCTTCCTCTAGGATTAATGGTTGTTTGGATTGACTATATAATATAAAGATCTCATGTGCATCCTCCACCCTTACAATCAGCTCACCATACTCCATGTCAATCAAAGTTCGACTTGTTGCTACAAGGGTCGACTTAAGATAATTGATATATCGTAGTCATCTTCGATGTCCATAACAAGGAAGCCTGCGGGAAATATTAGCTTTCCAACCTTGATGAGCACATCCTCAACCCTGTCCCATGGGTATCTGATGCTCCTATTTGCAAGCTACAGCGTACATTCAATCATTTGACTTCCCCAACTCCTAGTTTTCTAAAAGTGGACAAAGGCATTAAATTTACACTTGCACTTGTATCACATGAAGCATTAAAATAAAATTATTTCCCTAGTGAAACAAGTAAAGTGAAACTCCATGAGTCCTTGAGTTTTGGTGGCGATTTATTTTTCAGCCATGTACTGCTCTTTTCGATCAATGCCACTTCTTCTGTGTCTGAAAGTTTTCTTTTCTTAGACATCATGTCCTTCAAGAACTTTGCATATATCGGGATATCAAATTGCATTGATGAATGGGATGCTTGAATTGATCATCGAGCTTTCTCTTTGCAGTCTTTGTGGAAATAGTAGTGGTAGCATAAATTCTTTAGTAGGAACGGTTTCCTTAATCTTTGGATCCCCTGATGCTCCTTTTGTCTCTACTTCTTTGTTAAGCTCAAATTTTTCCAATTGCTCCTCAACCGTGGAATGTACCTTTTCTTTTATAGCAACTAGTCTCTTTCTATTAATCTCTGGCAGTTGAACTTCATAGTGGGTAGTTATTGCCTCAATATGTTCTTCCTCCACGATCTTCACTGTCATTACCTGCTGCTTGGGATTTATCTCAGTGTCACTAAGTTGTGCTCCTAGTGGTCTCTCTGAAAGTACTTTTATAATTTGTCCCATCTGATTTTTCAAATTTTTTTATGGTAGCTCCCTGAACTTGTAAGATTTTATCCGTTCTTTGTATGTGTTGGGTAGATATCTCCGCCAATTTAGTAACAATATCTTCTAACAAAGATTTATTTTTAGTTTGCTAAAAACCTGTGGCGCAATCTGAGCTCTTAGATTGTTGCTCCATTGAAAACATGGTTGATTCCTCCAACTTAGGTAGTAAGTATTAAGATTTGATTGTATTGCTGTTTTGAACATTTAAAGTATAAATTACATCCTCTACAGACTAAGCAAAAGGACTACCCATGATGTAGTCAACACTTTCATGATTTCCTCCACAATGCTTGCACTTCGGTCCCATTGTGTGGGCTACGATCATCTAATCCACCTTCTATGCCAATGATGCCAACTGTGCTGAAAGTGCTGGCAAAAGAGTCAACTTCGAATACCCCAAGTAGCAATCTTTCCACTCATTCTTTAAGTAGAACAAAGCATACTGGTGAATGCCAAATCCTCGTAGAATTGATCTGCGGTTCTTTTTTTGATAGAACCATCATATGCAGAGTCTACATTAGCCCTTCTTATTAGATTCAGACCAATGTAGAAAGACTACACCTGAAGCCTTTTATGCAATCCGTGTTGTTGGCATTGTCAGAGTAAACCCTTGTATCGTTCCCCAACATCTGAATAATATTCTGAGTCTCCAGTTGTTGGAATGTGGTAAGCTCGTCCCCTCAGCTTTGCAATCCTTTTCAGGGGAGAATATTTGCTAAGAAATTTATCACTCAATTTGTTACATGTAGTGACGACATGAGGTAGAGAGTTGTCTAACCACTATCTAGCTAAATATCTCAAGGTGTATGGGAAAAGCCTCAATTTGATTGCTTCATTGGACACCCAAAAATACTCAATAGTTGCATACATGTTCAAAAATCTTGATATATGAGAGTTAGGATTCTCCTAAGCTATCTGAAAAAAATTTTAGTGCGTTTTGGAGCATGTTGATCACATCAGTCCTCAGGTGGAAATTTGTTTGACCAAACGCCAGATATATTATGCTAGATTGGCTCTCAATCGATGGGAACCATATACTCTCCCCATTATCCTTGCATTTTCATTAGCTGTAGCCTCATTCGGTCGTGTTACTTCCAGTTTAGCCCCGATGACTATTTGATTCGGATTTTCCTCTACCATATCTTCTTCTTTCTGTTTTTGGTGCGTTCCAACTGTTGTCTTTTTGAATGTTGAATGTTCGTTCTATCTCCTAATCAAATTGAGCAAGATCATCGGTTCTCTAAATACAAGGTCTTGAAAAAGTAAGCAGGAAACACTATAATTTTTTTAATAAATTAAAATAAAAAAACTAAAATTAATTAAATATATCAAAAACAGTAGTCCTTACAGCAGCGCCAAAAACGTGATCCTTCGAAAACCTGCAAGTGAACAGGATCATGATCGAGTAATATAGTAGTGTGTACAGTGTCGAACCCACGAGGACTACATATTTCATCGAGTTAAAGTTAACAACACCCTTAATTGAATTACAATAATAAATCTATGTATAACTTTTAACGTATTAGAAATCAAAGTAAAAGTTTATCAAATTTCTGAGATGCATTGCTAAGATGTAGAATTCCCCTTGTTAGTCCATTTTTAGCACAACAATTAAATTGACTCATTGCTATCATGGGAGTTGGTCGAAGTTCCAAATTTATTTAAAAGCTTCTATTGATAGCAATTAAATATAATCCTATATGTGACATTTCTATATCTTTGTAAAAGATACTAACATATAAGAAATCAATAAGCGAGCTAGAACATCTAAAAAACCATGTGAAACATAGATGTATATTTCTATCCTCTATCGAACCTCACAATACTTATTACTACGTGTTAACCATCCTATTTTCTCTCTCGATGACAATAAAATCCACAAACAATTAAACGTGTGGCCAATTAATTGAAAAACAAGCTAAACCATAATAAACATCCAAACATTCAAACAAATTAACGTCAAACTAATTAATTAATATTAAAAAATTTCAAAACAAGGGTTCATTTATATCTTAGCAATGTAAAAATTTATTCTAACATAATATCGAAATTAAACACACAAAATTTAAACGACATCACCAAAAATTGACGAAACGTGATTAATTCTTCAAAGAGAATGCCAAGAACTTGATTTTTCTTATCCTCCCGCTTGTATGTGCATGTATCCGGTCTCCTTCCTTTTTTTCTCCTTTTGCGTTCTGTGTGTATATATATATATATAATATATTAAAGCAATCGCAATTCTCTAAAGCTGCCTACCTTTTTTCAGCATCGGTCTTTTTCTCCTTTTGCCTATTTTTTCTTTCCTCCAAAGCTGCTCCCTGTTCGTGTGATATATATGTATATATACATATAACCTAGCCACCAATGTTTGGGATCTAATTTTAAATTCAAGTTGAAGCCCAATTAATTCCAATGCCCAATTAAATTAATACTTGCTTCCAAGTCCTCAATTCTTACATGTAATGCAAGTTAGTCCTTGATTCCACATTAATTGTGCAACCAATGCCAATTTAGTCCTTGTACTTTGAATTTTGCTATTTTTCACCACCTTTTGCTTCTTTCCTTCAATTCATTTTTCTTCATAAAGTTTCAACTATTAAGCATAAAATACAATAATTTAGAATACATTTTATCAAATGAACTATCAAATGTCGCTATTTTAGGCCCCCGAATAAGTGCATAAAATACACAAACCATGAAACAAGACTAAAACTGATTTGAGTAAATAATTTAACATGAAATACCTAAGACATGTTAGGAGGATCCTTAGTATGGAGATTAATAGGATAGATCTAATTCTTGCTTATTTGTGCATCAAACTTCTTTTGTGCTTAAAATTTTGAAGAAATTTGGCATACTTGATTGCAAACCTGCTTCTTTGCCACTTAGAAATCATTTTATATTGTCTAAAGACCAATCGCATGTAATGAAAAAGAAAAGGATTTTATGAG
Source organism: Fraxinus cuspidata (assembly GCA_903798385.1). Taxonomy (NCBI): domain Eukaryota; kingdom Viridiplantae; phylum Streptophyta; class Magnoliopsida; order Lamiales; family Oleaceae; genus Fraxinus; species Fraxinus cuspidata. The sequence goes on from CAIGRP010032466.1 coordinate 16,660, forward strand.
TAAGGTGTCTTACTCTAATGTTATTGGTTTATGTTATGTACCTGCTTCTTCTTTTTGTCAAATTCTTATGATCAACAATTTATTAGTTTGCACATCTCTTCACCGGTGAAATTTTTTATCGAAAATTTTGTTAGGTAGGCGCAATAAGTCTTGTTTCACTCTCATAATTTTAATTAACTAAGATGAACATAAATGCAAATGTTTGACAATTTTGTCCCTTGTCTCAATGCAAGTTAGCAGAATACTTTGACTAAAATCTTATCAAATACAAGATGTGCTTATTAATGAAGGTTAATGATTAAATATGATAAATCAGTTGATGAGGTAAGCACTGAGTGATCAAATAGACGATCTTCATTGCAATTAAAAAGTTATGCAAATAATAAAACATAAGTAGGAATATTATTATTCAAAAAGTAATTAGTATGTCACTTGATATATAATGATTTTTTTTTTTTTTTGAAACCTTCATAAGATAAGCTAATAATAAAACTAGATCGAAATAAAATCAAATACAATCTTATATAAACACTTCAAGAAACATCATTTTAGAAAGAAAATTAAGCCTATAAACATTAAATTAATTTCTTTGCAATATAATTCAATACTGCATTTATTTCACAAGATTTTAATCCCCAACAAACTCGTGCTTAATTTTATTTTTGTCTATATATATAGCTCAGTAGGTATTCATCCTACCCAAGAAGAGATATTACACAGACTATACAATTAGTTTCACAAACACTAGAATGGCTGCCTCCAAGTTGATTATTTTTGTCCTATTGCTTGTTGCAACAGGTTAAATTCCTTTCTCTGTCTCAATCCCCACATCCCTCCTTGTGTGTGTGTGTGTGTGTGTGTGTGTGTGTGTATGTATATATATATTGGTTTGCAGGAAAATGCTAATAACTAGAAGTTTATATAAATGTACGGGATACAAGCACACACTATTATATGTACATATCTATAGCTACCATGTTTTCATTCTGTACAGTCTCAGTAGAGTCTCTGGACTGGGTATCAAATTGCAAAACACACAGCGGAATCTACTGTGATGGCTGTGCAAGCTGCACCTGTGAGGACTACGCACCGGCACCTACACCTGCAGTTGATGGTGAAAATGTTATTATTTTAAAAGTTTATGTATTTGTATGAAACACGCGTGCACACTTTTGTATGCAAATATCTGTGACTAGCATGTTGTTAATTCTTGACAGCGTCAGAATCAGACAACGTGCTGCCTGTAACTTGCGTGACACAAAGTGGAAAGTACTGTTCCTGTGAAAAGTACTTTTGCGCCTGTGATGATTAAGAGGACTATGCACCTACATATGCTGGTGAAAATGCAACTGGATGAAAACCTTACAACATCAAAGAGGGTTGAATACTTTTTTCTCCCAAATTAATATCTCCCACTAAGTATTGTGTAAAGAATGGCTATTGAAAAATGTTATTTATGACATACCAATATTAAAAGAATAATATTATAGCTTTGATTGTTTGGCCATATGTGAGTTCTATAAAGAACAAATTATTATAAAAGGAAAATCTTGTTAAAAGAAGTAGCACAACCCTTTAATCTTGATTAACATTTTCATATTTAAGCAATATTGGATTCACCCTTAACATCCCTATATAACACGTTCTATATAACACGTTGCTCATTTGAAACGAACAAACCCTGGAGTATGATTGTTCGTTGGAGCTTAAATAGATCAAATCATCTGTTTGAGTCTATATTTGCTCTAATATCTTATTTCAGTTGGAGCTTGATTTTAAGAGTCCAACAATGGCAAGGAAATTAATGAAAGCTTTAACATGTTAATTATTGTTTTTATGTTTAAAAGATCTAGGATTTTACCCTTGGCAATAAACAAATTTCTGTAATATCATTAATTCTTAGTTTATGGACCATTATTTACAACTAATGTGTGTAATATGAGACGAATATTACTATGGCAATACATGGAAAGAGGTTATCCGAATAAAATTTTCTGTCTAGTAATTAATAATTTCCAATGCTGCTTTAAATTCTGGAGAAAATAGCAGTTACCATCTAAAAAATATTATGAAAATATAATAATTAGAGATTTCATTGCTTATTTTCTAATGCTTCAAAAAAAAATTAGGCAAAAGTTAAATTCATAGAGATGGCATCTATGTGTGTTTAAGTAACAATTTAATTATGTGAGAAACTTTTACTATCACGACTTTACATAGATAGTGTAATAGTTTCATCTTAGTGATATTAGTAAGTTATTTATTACCTACATTTAGGAAATTATAATAATTAATAATCAAAATATCGTCTAACACAATTATATTGAAAACAGTAGGTGATTGATAAATATTTGATTGAACCTAACACCATAAACTTTTAGATGGAGTGTCTAACATGTAGTATCATAGCAAGCGCACATCTTGGTTTCAAGTCTCACCGATACCCAAATGAATTGTGCACGTGTTAGATTATAATGGTAAAAAGGTAAAATTCTGTATAGGTGAGGGAACATGGTGAATAAATACTGCTTTTAAGATCAACTTGTCTTCCTGTTCGCCCAGTTGTGACAATAATGTCATGCCCTAAGCTTGTGATCCAATTACAATCAACAAAAGAATGACGTGCGATAAAAAAATATAATCCTCTTAAAACTAGCAACTTATACAGAAATAAACAATATAGTAACATTTGAGTGGATGCTCTTGTTCCAATTTGTGTGGTTTTTGCTCTTAATCTAAGCCTCGATCCATCCATTTTGGTATCAAATCATTGGAGCTTTGAGAGGGGAGTTTTACTTTCAATCAATCTTTTCGAGATGAATTCATGGTGAGTTTCAGGATTCTTTTCAACTGTCTCTTTGAAGTCTCAATGTGTCCACGTGTTCGAGTGTGATAAGGTGTGGCCATTCAATGTAGAACCTTATACTTGTGAAGTACTGTCTTTAATAACTGATTAAAAAAGTGAGTTCAATCATCGCTTATCATGCTCTAGGTGCTCCATATCGGTTGAAGATATATTTCTTTATAAAGTTCACCACCATCTTTGCATCATTGGTGGGTAAGGTTTTGGCTTCCACCCATTTTGAAACATAGTACATTGCCACTAAGATGTATCCATTATTATAGGATGTTGGAAAAGGTCCCATAAAATGAATATCCCACACATAAAAGATTTTTACCTTCAAAGTGTTGTTTAGTGGCATCTCATGGGGCTGATATATCACCTGTTCTTTGGCACTTATCACAAGAATTGCAAAAACTATGACAATCCTTAAATAATTTTGGCCAAAAGAAACCACGTTGCAGTACCTTTGCTACTGTTTTTGTAGGGCCAAGGTGTCCTCCATAAGCTGAATCATGAACCCGTGACAAAATTATCTTCATCTCATCTTCTGGTATTTACCTTCTAATCATTTGATATGCCCTTCTTCAGTACAAGTGTGGATCATACTAATAATAGAATTTAGTTTCATAGAAGCGTTTACTTCTATCAACGGGATCAACATAGCCGCTAGCTAAATAATTGACAATGTTTGCATACCACGGTACTTTCTCCACTTGCAATAATTGCTCATTTGGAAATATTTCATTAATATTCACCTCATTTGACTGTTCTAACCTTGATAAGTGATTTGTTACCTAATTTTTTGTTCCCTTTTATCATGAGTTTTAATATCAAACTCTTGTAGTAACATAACCCATCGAATCAACTTGGTTTGTCATCTTTTTTCTCAAACAAGTATTTCAAAGCTGCATGGTCTGTGTGAAATTTGTCAAAGCCAAATATTAGTGCTAGCATCTCCTTTCAGTTGTTGCATAATTGATCTTAGCATCTGTCAAAGTTTTGTTGGCATAATAGATGACATTCTTTCCCTTTCGTTGTCCCAGCACTGCTCCCACTGAGTAATTGCTGACATCACGCATGAGTTCAAAAGTAATTCCCAATTTGGTGCAACTATAACGGGTGTAGAGGTTAACTTTTCTTTAAAAGTGTTAAAAGTATTTAACCATTCTTCAAAAAATTTAAATGGCACATCCTTATCGAGTAGATTACACAAAGGTTTCGTGATCTTTGAAAAATCCTGAATAAATCTTCTATAAAACTCCACATATCCCAAAAGGCTTCTGATATCAAGTGAATTAGGTGGCTGCAATTTTTCAATCATTTGTATCTTGGCTTTGTCAACCCAATACCCTGTAAGGAGATACTATGCTACATCACTATTCCTTTATTTACGGTAAAATGACACTTCTCATCATTCGTCTCTTCATACCGTTGTAACATTAGAGATAAGTATTCCAAGCAATTGTTAATAGAATTTCTAAATATTGAAAATTTATCCATAAATACCAATTGTTCCACCATGTCGGAGAATATGGCCATCATGCAATGCTGAAAAAGTTGCAGATGCATTGTATAAACCAAAACGCATTCTCCTATATGTGAAGGTTGATTTCTCATAGGGCAATGACTATTTGATTGTACCCTAAATATTTGTCCAAAAAGCAAAGCACTACATCTCATAGCGCTTAGGCGCTACCCAGATTTATATCGCTGTTTTAGGGTTACACTGTTTTGCCCCGTGAAAAGCCCAGAAAGACTCCAAATTTGGGAAAAATGTGTAAGGGAGTATACTATAAGAAATGAGGCACTTTTTGGAGTTCCACACATTGAAAAAATAAATACAACAAGCGATTGAAGAGCGTGATTGAAGCGAGAAAAACATCAAGAAATTCAAGTTTTGAAGCATTGATTAGAAGATGAAGAAGATCTTGAGATTAATTTATTTTTCTACATCTTTATTCAAAATTTGGTGATGTATTCAATAACAGCTTCTTGTTTTTCTTCTTCCATCATTATAAGTAGCTAAATTTTATATTTGGGAGAATAATGTAATCTACTTGAGACCTTTTATTTCTTTTATCCAAAATTCCTGTAATTTGAATCATAAATGTATTGATTTTGCTATGAGATTAATGTGTTAAATTACTTGATCATTAATTTGATGATTTTGTGAATCTATTTTACTATGAATTTAATGCATTAGATCACATGATCAATAATTGGATGATTATGTGAGTCTCTTACGAACTAAGAGATGAGTTTGAGATTTAGACCATATACTAAAATCTGGTATATTAGTATAACGTGTAGAAATACTTATATTAAATATTGCAATCATTATATGAATTCTTAGAATTAATATTTCTCGTAGCATTATTCAGCTTTCTATAATCTATGCACTTTTTCCACGCAGTTACTAACCTTGTTGGTATTAACTCATTGTTCTCGTTCTTCTCTACTATAATTTTACCTTTCTTAGGCACCATGTGTACTCGACTCACCCAAGAACTGTGTGATGGGATAAATAGTCCTTCCATCTAACAATTCAAGCACATTTTTTTCTCACTACTTCCTTCAAAGTTGGATTTACTCTGCAGTAACCTTCAACTGATGGTTTTGACTCGTCCTCCGTTAAGATTTTGTTTAAGCAAGGAGTAGGTCTGATTTCTCTGATATCATCTATTGTCCATCCAGTCGCAATTTTGTACCTCTTTAGTACCTTCAATTACTTTCTCTCATCTTCCTCTATCATATCATTAGCGATAATTATTGGAAGAGATACAGATTCTCCCAAATAAGCATAGCGTAGATGTGATGTCAAAGGCTATAACTCAAGATTGGAGCCTTTTCCATTGATAGTACCAGGGACAATGGATTGGCACTAAGAGGCTCATATTTCCAACGTCTCTTTCCCATGGATTGTTCAGCTAATTATACAACACATTTGTTTCTTTCTACATTCTTTGATCAGATTACGCAATATTTGCTTCATGTAGGATTGTTGGATGTTCAGCTTCAAAATTTATCTGGCGGCAAGTATCAGAAGTCAATTGATGTTTCATAGCCTTGAACACATTCAATATAACATGCTCCTAGTCCACTCTTAGGATCATCTTGTCATCATATACATCAATCATCACTCTTCCATTGGCCAAGAAAGGTCATCCCAATATTTGATGAATATTTGAATCCTCTACCGTGTCCAAGATAATGAAATCCGCCGAGAAGATGAATTTATCAACTTTGATTAGCACATCTTTAATGATTCCCTTTGGTCTTTTGATGGACCCGCCATCTAGTTGCAATGATATTATTGTTGCTTTTGCTTTTCCCAATCCAAAAAATCTGAATATAGAGTGGCATTAAATTAACATTGGCACCTAAATCACATAAATAATACTCAAAGTAATTAAAATCAATGGTGCAAGGTATAGCAAAACTCTCTGGGTCCTTTAGTTTAGGATGTAGCTTCTTCAATAGAATTGTACTACATTTCTTGTTCACACGAACCGTCTCATATTCTTCCATCTTTCTCTTGTTGGAAAGAATTTCCTTCAGAAATTTGGCATATCAGGGGATTTGTGCTAACTCATTTGCAAAGGGGATATTTATATACAACTTCTTGAAAAACCTCTACAAACTTGAAAAACTGCTTGTCTTATATTCGGCAACCGTTAAGGGAATGGAATTGGTGGTATATAAGCTTTGATTGGACTTGGCATTCTCACTGGTGGTGTTTCCTTTATCCTCAATTTCAAATTAAAATACGATAATTTAGTATAACGTGTAGAGATACATATGCTAATAGTTACGATCATTATATAAATTCTTAGAACAAATAGTGCATTTATTAAAGAATGATTCACAAAGACACGTGTAATTGAATTAGTTAAGTAGACTCAATGAGAACTAGAGAGGGGTAAATTGAATACAATAGAAGAATTCGATATTTTCTCCTTCGATTTTCTCTCATAAATTCAAATTGTATTTTGTGTCTCTCAATGTGTGGAACTCCTCAAAAGTACCTTCATTCTTGTATTTATACTTTTTCACCCCATTTTTATTGAGTCTAGTATTTTTATGGGCTTCAAAACGGGCTAAAAAATGTGTACTAGTTACAGGAAGCGGCACCTCGACCCCATGGGAGTGGCTCCGCATCGAAATTCAGGTGGCGCCGCGGTGCTAGAACTCTGTTTTTCTCTTTCAATAGTGGTGCTGTGGCACCAAAATTATGTTTCTTTAGCTCTAGGCACCACCCTTCAGCCACGTCTCCCTTTTCTTCTTTTGATGTAAGAAATTGACTATTTTACGCAAATTTTGTTCCTCTTTTCTCCTCGATTTATACCAATGGCATTATTTTCTCCACTTTTGCAATAATTTGCGCTACCTCACCAAACCTATAAAACAATAATAATAAACACAATAAAAACATTCAATACTCATAAGGTCTAGTCAACAATCAAATTAAAATAATATAAAACTTGTGAGTAAAACACACTCATCAATATGCATGCAAAGCTTAAATGAGTAAATGCAAGACTAGAAAATTTAAACTATGATCATGATAATGGGTAAATTTCTTTATTACAATTTTGCCTCCAACACTATTTTTTTCTCTAGTCAATTTTTGTACAAGTCACTCGTGATTGCACATTGAATTTTTTATGCATTGGTCTTGATCTTCCAATTTGTCTTTGTTTACTTTAAATTCTTCTCCGTATAGGAAAAATACTATGAAATATTGGTGAAGAACAAATCAGATCTATCAAGGCCTTTTGATGAAGTTATATCGTTCCTCAATGAGATTGAAATTCAATAGGGCAATCTTTGCAAAGGTGCGTCCTTCAAGGTTTCTTGTTCACCCCATCCCGACTCCCACCCCACTACACAAAATCCTGGCTCAACTTAAGAACATCTATATAGAAGATAACCACCGGTTCGGTAGCTAGAAGGAATAATGAGTTGGTAATTTATGTTGAGGGATGTTGGACATCGTAAAAACAACTACTATATTGTCTTGTTGTAGGTAGTAATGAATAGTATTGGATTTAGTATCTTATTTTCGGTAGTACAATAGAGTATTAAAAGTAGTAGGACGCTGCACAATCCATTGCCTCATTTTAGTATTTATTTGAATGTACAAAATAGTTTTCACCGTGAATAATATAGCTTATGTGCTTGTAAAGAGTAAGACATAATTTATCCATTTTTAAATTTAAACGACTATTATTTTCTGCGTTTGAATTTTGTCTTAAATTTGTAGTCAAAGATAACTTGTACGAAATGGAAAGTTGTGGAGTTTATCCTTACAAGAATCCTCATTTAACTAATAATAGATTGAAGGTGAGTTGATAATATATCTTCGAGTCAAGAAGGTTATTTGGTTTTCGTGTGAATTATTTGTTATTTATTTTTATTTTTTTAATCTCTTCATTTTCGTTTTGGTGAACCACACTAAGTTGTTTGACCATGAATTTATTAGCATATTATTTATTTGTATTTATTTTGGATTTGGAGGTAACCCTATTTGTAAATAGTACTTTGGTGTATATTTATTGGGTTGACAATAATATGTATACATTTTGAAATTATTTAGAATTTAATAATTGAAGCATTCTTTTTATAATATCGTGAGTTGTTTTTTTAATAAAGTAGGTTACATTTTCAAATTAATGTGTGCCATAATTACAATTTTATTGCAAGGCAATAAATTGAAAACTATATATTTAAAATCGAATTCAGGACCTATATAGATAAAGATAAAACAAAATTAGGCAATATTTGTACAACGTTGGAGCGACAAACTCTTCGAATTACAAAATAAATTCAACTACAAGCGCAGGTTGTTACATAAATAAATATTCATTGTTACAAAATAATTTAAGCTATAATTATGTAAGTTATAAAATAAAATATGTGACGTATATAAATAATCACAAAATAAATTAGGCAACAATTATATATTGTTGCACAAATGATGATGTGACAAACTCTTTCTATTAATAATTAAATTTCATTACAAACATCACTTGTTATATAATACTAGTGAGATGCAATGCGATGCTCGTGTTATAATATAGTTGACTATATAATAGTGTATATATGTATAGTAAGAAACATAGATTATGCATTAAATAAGGCTTTAATAAGAAAATATTTAGAGACAAATAGACACAAATATACTGTTTAGAAAACAAAGCTATTAACCATTAGATAATTTGCAGATCAATGGCATCGCATTAGATATTAGATTAATTCAAGAATGGATTATTTATATAAAAAGACAACAACAATAATAATAACATAAACCTATCACCATCACTGCCAACAAGATAACTCGTATCTTTTCTTGACCCTCTTACAAATAGGTACATGCCAGAAATCATCAGCTCTTTGGTGATACTATTAAATTGGTAAATAGGTTTAGACAAACATAAGCATCAAGAAATGCTGGTGGTTTCATTAATATTAAATAGGAGCCAACTAGGAACTTTCAATTAGGGCAGGTAAATTAACTATTATAATATATTGAATGTTCCATTATCATGCCTAACATTTGATAGCACCTAGCCAACCGAATTAGAAGAATTATGTGAATCAAGAGCACCACGAATGAGGACAATCAAGATAAGCCAAACAAAAAATGTAAATTTGTGAGCTCCTAAACTCTAACATCCGTTTTCTGCGGCTACACATTTAGCACCACCTATTCATTTCGTAACTAAACAATGTTCAAGTTCTGTTCCTCACAATGATTAACTAATCTAATTAATCAAATTTCCAGATGTGCAAGTTTTATTATTTAAGTTGAATAAAATTAGTATTTATTCCCAAAATCAATTCATGAAAATCACTTCTTGCATTCATCTTCAACAATAAGCAATATTATAATTTACTTTGCAAAAACATTTCACCAAAATTATTTTTCGTATTCAGCGTTCCAAATGAGGCCGTTTTTATCCCAAAATGAACAACTAATAGAAAAATGAATATAGTTTTAGAATACCTATAAGTTAATTTTCAGATTGTAGCACAGACTTGAAATTGAACAAAAATCAATAAAGTCAAAACAAATTCAAACACGCATCAAAATGACAAGTGTCTATTCATTTCAAACATCAACTTACCATAAATGAATTTCAAATGCCTTGATCTCAAGCTCCTCCTCCACTCATCAGGACAAAGAGAGACTGAGTTCTGACTGGGTATCGAAAGCATAAAAAAATTTAAAAGTAAAAACTTTGAGAAATTAAACATGACATCTAATTTGCATCAAAGGGATCAACAGTTAATGACACAATTAATAAATAGAGATTCGTGAATATAAACATCAAAGTGAAAACGGAAAAATATCTTACATGTTTGAAAACACCTACCAAGTCAATTTATAACTTAGGACTCTAACACAGTGATTTTGACTCAATCCGAATTTCACATACTACCATATTGTTATCTTTTAGTAGTCGAGAGGTCAATAGCAAATGTACTTCAATTTATAACTCAAAACATATAAATGAGATTGATTTCATTTTGTACAAAAAGAAGAAATCACATCGGGTGGTTGCATACCTCTGTGTTTGTAAGTATAGGATTCTCTTTAGCTGTGTTGCCAAGTATGAATTGAATATCAGCTTTTTTTTTTTGCACGAATATGATTATCCAATAGTATTAGGATGAACAAGAATGTAGAAAGTGTTCATTATAACAAATATCAAATGCAATCTTTCGTCTGTACAAACTCATCAAATCTGTAGAAACTGATTCTATTGGATATCCCAGGATGAAACATTTTATGTATTTGAGCAAAAAAAACCACAGTTTGGCCTACGAAAGATGCGTTAAATTAAATCGGTATCATAAATGTACAATTAAATTAAGCAGAGAACGAAATATTATAGTAAACGGTATATAGTTTAAATACTTACCCATTATTTGTGCAAGGTAGATATGGTATGATGTCTACCTCCATTAATCTGTTTTGATTTTTCCTTACATTTTGTGTATAGGCAAAAAATTCATGAGACTTTAACACTGCTTGTGTTAAAGTGATTACTGCATTTGAATGTGCTTTGATTTGTTACGGCATATGAATATTGTGGCTACAGTAATATATTTGGAGATTCGGGGATATTGACAAGAAAGAGATACCAAGTGTTTCCCGGGTACGAACATGGAATTAATAACTATTTGCGTTTTATCCACGGACGACTCCCATTGGCAAATTGCCATTTATGTATTCTCGCAGATTGGTTAAATTCCCTAAATTTATACTGGTGTTTCCTCCTTGAATTTGTATTTGTACCATCATTTGATGACTACACTCATTCTCATATTTAAGTCTAGAATTAAATATTCTTTTGAAGTAGGTGTAGAATCATCGTTGATGAACCGCCGCAACAATTTTAATTCCAACTCAAGATTCTAATAGAATAAATAGATGTACGTTAAATATGTTATCTATAGAATTAAATGCATTATGATGACCGTAGTAGTTATATCTTGTCTTGTGTCCATCATAGCTTTTATCACGTCTCTTTGGTACAAATTGCTAGTTCCATCATCCCAACATGCACTATACAACAAAACTCATTTAGTTTTAAAGGATTGAAATAAAAATAATAATATTTAAGCTAATGAAATAGAATTAAATTAGTTACCTTGATGGATTTCTTGTTAACCAATCTCTAAGTGTTTTGTATCTGTCCATATAATAGTCTTCTAAAGGATAATTCGTTGATGGTGTTGAAGATTGTATCCTTTTTCCTTTAGCTTTTTGTTCTTTTGTCGTCTTGTAACAGCTTCAATTTGTTGAGATGTTGAGGCATGTCTTAGAATAGGGCTTGTATGGACAGGAACATCTTGCTGAAGAGAACCAATAACAGCTTCCATATTTGATTCCTAGCTAGATAATTTGTTTAGCATATCGTTATTTTGTAGGTCAATGTAAGATCGCACTAAACTCAAATTGTTATCTACATAATGTTGCATTCTAGATTGTATGCCCTGGTTTTGTTCTTCCTTCATTTTTGTTGTTGTTGGAAGAACTGTTTTTGGTTTTCAAGTAGTGTTTGATATTGCATTTCCTGCCTTTTTGCTTTCTCAGAAAAGCATACGCTCAACAAATTATCGCACAAACTTGAAAGATCGGTAGGATGCATGCTAGATTGCATGTGTTGGTAGCGGTCATGTTGCCATTTCTATTGGTGTTCAAACAATTCTTTTTTATTCTGAAGAATTGTATCGTAATGTATTTTTGGTCTTCTGGATTTTTCAACAAAGTTGTCGTATAAACCTGACATATATGATTCTACACGTTGTGTATGTATGTTGAGCATTTGTTCCATTTCTTCCTTAGTTACGTAATTGGAACCAATATGAATAGAACTTAGCCCAACTCCAACTGGAACACATGTTCTTGAGGTACCAGGATCAATTGGCATTTTATCAGTGTTTTCTGGTATTTGTGGAAGCATATTGTTCAATTCCCAAGTTTCAATGTCATCTAATATATGATGGTTGTTATCTTGTGGTAACAAAAGAGTTGCATACCACGGTGCTTCCAATTCTTCTTCGGCTGTAGAACTGCAAGCACTTCAATCTGTAATTATAATAAAATAATTCAATGAGCTATTATAAAATTGTTGGAGAAATAACAATAAAATATAATTACATGAATAATATAATGTAATAAAAAGCTACTATAAAATTATTCGAGAAATGACAATAAAATATAAGTACATGAATAATATAATGTAATAAAGGAATGTAAGTAAATAATTAAATCACCTCTTGTGTAGTCAAGAATTGTTTAACCATTTGATTGGATAATATTTTGTTTGTCTTTCACTTGTGCATCCTTGGACACTATATTGTTTTACGTCTAAGGCATCCAAATTTTAGGCCAATCTGCTAAAATGCTTCGTATATCCCGTACTGAAAGATAATTGAAAATAAATATTAACACATACAATTTATACAAGTAAAGTAATGGTAAGTAACAAAAGAATACGAGAAACGTAGCTGGAATGCAAGTGGATATCCATGCAATGAATATTTACATTCATTTTGTTCATTCTGTTGCATTCTTCGTACTCGTTCTTGTAGTGAGTTCAATAAAATAAAATACGCCTTACAGCCCCATGGATACTGAAGGAATTCCTGAAGCTATTCAACCATACCTAGAGTTATGTAATTAATCATTTTTTAATTTAGTAATTCAAAAATATTGATACAAATTAGAAAAACTCCGTTTTGAGAAGGATCGATTTAAAATAATTTCATGAACTCTACTTATACCAAAAAATTATCCAATGGGTGTTCTTGTCAGTTTTATTTGTTTCTAATTACACTTTCTTAACAATTTTTGCAAATGTCTTTAGAATACATATTGTCACCAAATCAATGGTTTTTTGCTACCATCACTCCATTTTTTCTTATCATCAGTGTTTTAAAGAGTTTGTAGAACTCATAAATAGATATCAACAAGTCTTTTTAATGTGTAGTAATTTATATGGATTTCTTTATGGAACTGTTTACCGAGCATAAGAAGAGCAGTTTAGTAGCAAATTGGTGCCTGAATTCATAATGAGAGCAGAAGAAGAGCAGTTTAGTAGCAAATTGGTGCATGAATTCATAATGAGACTCGTGAATTGTAGTAAGAACAATGAAACGTGGGTTCAATTGGATAATCATTTTGCCCGCTTCGGAATGCAAGAATTATGTCTCATAATTGGACTACCTTGCCATGAGGCTTATGTTATTCTCGAATCATGCAAGAATTCTGTCTCATAATTGGACTACATTGCCATTAGACTAATGTTATTCTAGAATCATGCAAGAATTCTGTCTCATCACTGGACTACCTTGCCATGAGACTGATTTTATTCTCCAATCAAATAGCAATCGCCTTAGACATCAATTTTTAACGGTACAAAAAGGATTGTTATGATAATGCTTTTTGAAGCATTTCATGTATGTGAAGATGAAGATGACAAATTTAAACTTGGACTTGTTATGTTCGTAGAGTACATATTGAAACCAGCAGTTCGGTTCATTGATTACAGAACACTTGGTATGGTTGAGCATCTTCACGACTTTCTTGCATATCCATGGGGCCGTAAGGCATTGTTTTTAATAAGTTCACTGCAACAATCTTATCTTGAACGGGTGCAGAGGATGCAACAAAATCAACTAACAGATTGTAAATATTTTTTACATGGATATTCTTTACGTTTTAACTTATTAACGGAACATTATATTTAAATTTCAACTTTTTCGAAATAAATCAAAGGTAAAAATAATCAAATCCGTAATTGAAAAAGCAAAGAGTAGTTTTTATGAAATTATTGAATAATTTTTTTGGAATAAAGTTAATTCACAATTTCAAACAAATCACAAAAGTTGATCCATACGTTTCAAAAGTTGCAGCTTGTACACCGTAAATTAGCAGCGAAAGCCTGATGAAGCTTGCTGTACATTGTTGCCAACTCAAGCTTCATTAGAAACCTTTTACTCAAAAGTAGTAGTTGGGAACATGATTATAAACCAAAACATCAGGGATCAGTGGTACAAAACAATAACAAAGCTGTCCAGAGGAGGTGATTGCGGTAGTAGCCATTTAGATGGAGACGACAAAATGAGCAACTCTAATTTTTATGTTGTAGCATCGATGTTGTCTTGAAATAGTCGAGTTTCCCTTTTATTGTGTCTTGATCAGACTTCAAAGTAGCAAGTTTTTTCTCGACCTTCTCAGTCGAAGCTTGGAACAATGTTCATTTTACATATGGTGATGACATTTTCTAATTATCGGAGTTCTTGTTGTGCTCAGTAGAGCATAGAACACCCTTTTCTTTTTCACTCGGTTGTTCATAAGCATTGAAGACAAATATAATTACATACTTGTACTCAATTATGTTTGGTTCCAACTGTGTAACCTTGACATAAAATATGTGTTTTTGTTCAGGGTCCATTTGAATGAATTCATGACCAATTAGATCAGTTCCCTATTGAATTTGATGATACAAAATTACCATTTCCATGTACTGGCAATTTAAAGTAAAAGGATTACGGAGAGATATATGCGCTTACTGATTTAGAATATCTCATTAAACTCTGAGCACTTTACTTCAATAATGTCCCAGCCAGAGTTCCAATGGCACTTGCACTTATGATTCCACTGGCATGGCATCTTCTAACTGTATGATAATAGAGAATAGAGTTAGTTATCAAGAAAGATTGAAATAACAAGTTCAGCAAAACATGTGCAAAAGTGTTACATATTGGAAACAAATATAGTGAGTATTACCTAGGGACAGCTTTTGCGGTGGAATATTTGCAGTAAATACACGAAAAAGTTTCACCAAAATCTGTGTGACTGACTTTGTTGCAATTGCTACAAGACATGTACCGGAAAGTTTGCTTTGTTGCTCTAATTGTTGCTTTAGCTTTTAACCAGAAGTATTTACGTTGTATATAGAACTAATATTAAGATGAAGAAATAATGATTTATATTATTTTCACAGTGAGGCTATAAAAGTTCCCCCAAGTAGTTGGTATTTTATATGGTGTATCTGCGTAAATTTCTTGTGGTTTGGAGGAGGAGATAATTTTGTTGGTGTCACTATAACACATGGTTTGTCCAGTGAAATTTCATTGAGCTCTTCGTTGTGTACTTCGACCCTTGCATTATGTATGTGATTTCATTATTCGAAAGTGATTAACAGGAAAAATAATTATATACGATATAAATTATTGTAACAGATTTTTGATGCTATAATTACCACGCTCGGAATTCTGTCACTTGGTTGAATGTAGCATCTATAAAGAATGTGCTATTTAGTTTTGTCGACAATGTGAGGCATGCACTAACACTAAACATTATCTGTTGGTTATATAGATTCAATTATAATGTGCAAAGTATGTTGCGGTACTTTTACCATTAAAAGATGAAATTTTCAACCGATTTGTTAAGATCACAGGTTTTTTAGCTATATTGTCTAATAGGAAAACACATTCTTTTTCCACATAAGTATCCCACATATATATGAGATGACAGTAATTAGTAAAATATCTTGCACATATGTTTGATTTCGAGCTCGTGTTTGAATGATTCGTTTTGGATGCATTGCAACAACAAGTGCAAATAAGTCTGTAGAAAATATTATGATAGGTAATAATATTAGTTAAAGAAGGTATAAAAATGGATATGCATGAATGAAGACATAGTTATGAAGATGACAGGATGGAAGCTTTTATCAATTAGTAAAATGTCTTGCACATATGTTTGATTTCGAGCTCGCGTTTGAATGAGTAGTTTTGGATGCATTGCAACAGCAACTACAAATATGTCGGTAGAAAATATTATGATAGGTAATAATATTAGTTAAAGTAGGTATAAAAATGGATATGTATGAACGAAGACATAGTTATGAAAAAGTATGGAAAGTACTTATATCATTTTTGCAATCCATATGTTTTTCGAGTCCATCAAAGGGAGTGAATGTGTATGTTGAATACAGGAATTCCATGCTGTTCTCATTTACTTCTTCAACTCATGCTTTTCCAAAAATTATCCATTGCATGTCACCATTTGAAGCTCTATATTCTAGTTTTGTTTCTTTCACAAGAGCATTTGAGACGATGTATGTTTTACTCAATAAGAGTTGGTTTTCGAAGGTAGTAATATTTTCGTCATACAACGTCGTATATACTTTATTTCCCTATAACAGGGAGAAAATAAAAATGCTAAGAA
>CAIGRP010032473.1:0-26778 GCA_903798385.1 Fraxinus cuspidata
GCGGAAAAATAATGGTTTATTTTTTTTGTACAGTGATTTGGGATCCGAGAGTTACTTTTGATACATCAACTTAATCCAGTAATTATTCCGAAGGGGTGCGATCATATTTATAATTCTATTTTTTAGTATACATGCTTTATGGTAGTTTTAGCTGTGATATAGCCCATGCCTGTGTCTCGTCCTTTATAAAGTTGTTTTTTTTCAAACTCATTTTCAACCACATATTTTTTAAATAAAATAATTTAAAACGTAAATCCATTATTTTTATCCTACTTTTTGATCATATATTTATTTAAAAAATCACTATTAAACTCATTTTCAACCACATGTTTTTCAAATAAAATAATTTAAAACGTAAATCCATAATTTTTATCCTACTTTTTGATCATATATTTGTTTAAAAAATCACTATTATAAAATTTATTTTCCTAAAAAAATTGGGTCAAACGAATCCATATTCTATTTACTTTTGCAGATAATTGAAATTTATGAGTGAAATAGTTAAATGGAGTAATTTGAATTATATATATATTTAAAACGTGCATGTGTCAAAAAAAAGTGGGACGGAATTGAACCATAAAAATCATTAATTGAGACGATGTCACTTTTCGCTTATATCTGTTAGGAGTTATGATATGTTTGGTTAAAATTAAAATTTATTTAAAAAGTAATTTTTTTTAACAGCATCTCCTTTGAACCATAAAATTAGATGCTTAACCTTGTAACTTAATTCTCTTTTGACTGTAAGAGGATTGAATTAATATGGGTTGGATAATATTGTTTTGGGTTGATACAATATTGTTTATGTTGGTCATTTCAAACCTTGGTGGAAAAAAATGACGTATTTAGTTATAAGAATCATTCACAAATACATTAAGAAGTTTAATAATTTCAAATATGTTTTAAATTTATTTACTTTCAAAGTATTGTATTATTTATTTTAAATTTTTAAATAAATTTTATAACACAACGAGTTGTACAATGTTATAGTCTTTAACTATTGTCTTATATACTTCGTAACATTGAATTTTATACCACCACATTCATTACGTGTAACAAACATTATTGCATCACCATTGTTATCACCACTTACAACATACCATGTTACACTGTTATCACGGCCATTGCCAAATCTTATAAAACACCATGTTACATCATAAACACCAAGATCAACGTTACCACTATAACCAAATCTGCACCATCATCATTAGGGATGTCAAAAATATCTGTTCAACCCGATACATGTGGAGTCTTGCCCTGAATGGGGTGAGAATTACTCGCATAACCAGGTAAACGGGGGCGGGTACAAGGTGATAGTCATTGCCCCAAAGCAGGTACGATAATCATAGTCCCCGCTCGCTACCCGTCCTGTTTAATTTTAATTTAAAATTTAAATTTTTTATCAAACAAAAATTAAAAATTTATCATTATTTTTAGAGAGAACTTGAGTTGTTCTTAATAAATTGGGAAAAAAATGAATAATATTTACTAACTAAAGATATAAAAAAAATGGAATAAAATAAATAAAAAAATAAAAATAAAAGGGGCGATAAATGGGGCAGAGGCCCCGCCCCGTGACACTCTCGAGTCATACGGCTCCCCGTTCCATACCCGCATCGTTTCGCTTTAACCGAGTATGTGGAGAGGGAAGGTAACAGACAAAAATATTTGATGAGACGGGGATGGAAATAGCCGACATGTCCCATATCGCCCCGTTGCCATCCCTAACCACCATCGCCACTAGATCAAGGTCACCTCCAGATCTGCGCAACCATCACCACCAAAATAATATTTCTCCAAATACTAGAAAATATTACAATTTTCAATAAGGAAAATATGGCCACAAAACTTATAAAAAGAAGCAGTGATTTGCAGCCACTTCCACGATCAATTCCCATGTATACAAACCACTTTAATCTTAAATTTTGCAACCACCATCATCATCTTTTTCTCCTGCAAAAATTCAATACTATGCTTGCAAACACGAATCACATATTCTATTTTCACATATCGACCCCACCATCAAAACCCAAACCAGTGTCAAAATATGATTTATTTATTTTTTCTGAAAAATGTGTAACACTAGGTCTTAAGAGAGAAAACATTAGGGAAAAAATGTAATTTTGTAATGATAGTGATGGTAACGGCGTAGACGATTAATGGCAACACATTGATGCCCACGTTTGAAAAATAAAAGATGGTTCACTGATTCTAACTTCTTTCTTGCATGTATGTGTAAAGTAGATTTCAAAATCAGATTAATATTAAAATTAATAAAAAATTGTATTTTTTTAAATAGTATTTAGTGGATAAAATTCAATTAAGAGTAAGTTTGCAATAACAAAAAGCATGGGAGTGCTAGGTGTAATATTCCCTTAGTTGGGGAAGAATGTTTGGGCTTGGGTAAAGGCCCAAACCTGTCAATTACTCGAACTTTTCTTAGATCCACCAAATATCTGTATATGGGCCCAAGTAAGAGCATGTTTGGGCCCCGGTTATTTTGTGGTTTTCAATAAGGCAAATAAGCAAGTCATGACATAATTTGTCTGCGACTCACTCCGCATTTACTTTTAATCACAAATTTGTGGGATCTATAAGTCATGTGCTTATGTGCCCAACAAGTTCTTAGTGAGGTTTTCAGAAAATGATATAGCACAAACGTCAATATCGCAAAATTAACATACTCGTTAATTCTGAAGAAAATCGAAAATGAGTCGATACATAGCAAGAAAATTTAACATTTTAATAGATTCACGAAAAGAAAGCGAAAATAAGATATCATTGCTGTGGCTAATTAGGTCATGCTTGGAAGTGATTATAAGTTGCGTGTTCTACATAATGTATGAATAATAAGTGTATAGTAATTATAAGTTTTTCTAAATGTATAAATCAAAAGTACTTTTGATTAGCTCAAAATTACAATTTAAGCTTTGCCAAACATTCACCAAATAAAAGACCAATACCTAACTCTCCTAGTCCCTAAATTCTTAACAACTTATAACTTTTGAGTCTTATTCTCTAATTTTTTTAAACTCATTTTTAACAATACATTCTTCTAATAAAATAATTTACGTATAAATCCAAATTTTTTCATAATTTTGTAATCGCACAATTTACAAAAACATCACTATTACTAAATATTTTTTTTATTTTTATTTTTAAAAAAGGCTCAAACATAACGTATACTTAAAATTTTTCATATTTAAATACATAGAAACATTAAGCCCATGTTTGGGTTCTACTATTTCACATTTAATGAAAAGAATATTAATTTTTTGAAGAATGTAGTTGAAAAAGAAGGAAAAACTTTTAAATTTATGTGTAATATTATTTTATTGAAAAATGTGTGATTGATAAGAAGAGAGAGAAAAATGAATTTTAATTAATGGAGACCAAACATGGGCTATTATTATTATTATTATTTTTATTTCCTTATACTATACCGTCTCGAACTACATCCAAAAATATTTATGCATCTTATAAATCCCGTTTGTATATTAAAATTAGAAATTTACGTTATTGTGCAAGATATTTTATTAAATTTAAAGTACTATAATCTCCACTCTTAAAATTGAATATCTCACCTACGTACCAAGCTCAAAATGCATTTTGGAATAATATTTCGTTGGACATAAGGAAAAATTTTGAGTTTACGTGTAATATTATTTTATTGAAAAATGTGTAGTTAAAAAAAGAAAGAAAAATATATTTTGAAAATAATGGGTACCAAACAAGGACTTATATTTTCTCTCTTTCGTACGTACTTTGAAATTATGTACTATGTAAAATTGAAGGTTAATGCTTATGTTAACAATTCGTAAAATACTTAAGAAGAACGCATATAAAAAAAAAAAAATGACATATTTATATACATCTCTTATGATTTTTACTTTTGAAAATAATCTAGACAGACATATAGTTGTGGATTCGAAATTCAATTAGTCGTCATAAAGCTTACAACTCATATTTAAAGCTATAAATGATATTTTCATAATAACTAAAATTTTAGATACCAACCAATTCTAGATGACGATAAGAACTAAAGATAAAATCAAACTATAAGCGAAATCAAAATTCTAATCTAATTAAAATTAAGAAAATGATCTAAAATAACGAAAACACATTTTTAGAGCCCTAAACGGTGGAAATGGACTGTTTTCACTCAAATTAGACACATACATCTCCGAAAATGGACTCTTCGAAAATTTTATTGTTTCTATCCTTTTTTGTGAACTCTTTCTTCTTTTTGTAATTGCATGAGTTGCCAATTATTTTTTCGGCCTTTAAATCCTCTAACTTTTATTCTATTTGCATAATGAGTTAATACAGTCAATTTTTATTTATTATTTATTATTTCTTGGTAGAATAATCACTTGCCATGCACGCAATAACTTATTTCAAAGTTATTTGCGTTCACTACAAATATGAACACATTTTCCTAAAAAAAAAAAAAAAAAAAAAAAAAAAATGAAATAGTATGTTCTTATCTGTGACGTATTCTTTTCAAATCAACTGGAAATTTAGAGCTGGGTTTCTTAACATTTTTCTTGTGAAACTGAGTTTCATATCACTTAACGTGGTGNAAAAAGAAAAAAAAAAAAGAAATAGTATGTTCTTATCTGTGACGTATTCTTTTCAAATCAACTGGAAATTTAGAGCTGGGTTTCTTAACATTTTTCTTGTGAAACTGAGTTTCATATCACTTAACGTGGTGGCATTAAAAGTCGCCAACTTACTTTAAATTATAAATTGAAGTTCTCTCATGAAGGAAATCAAGACATTAAAATCACATAGACATACATCATGAACAATATAATTTTAAGTGATTTGGTATTTTTGCTCTCCAATTTTAAATTAGGTGAAAGTCATGTGCGATTTTAAAATCTATATTGATGATTTCCATTCCGTGAAAAAAAAAAAATAATAAAAATTAGATTTTCAGATTTAAATATGTTGAAAACCCGTAACAACAACACGTAAAAAGTTGAGGAGTTCATTCCTTGTTGAAATATACGCTCATTACCGGAACCAGAACCTGCATATGACTGATTGGATGATCATATTAATTGAGAGCTGCTAATGTGCACATATGGGACCCAATGTACTGTTGTAACTGTATTGATGTAATTGATCTCTTAATTCATATAAAATATTCTGCTGTTGATTTAATTTCAGCTTCTATTCTTTATATCAAACTTTAACTTGGTATTAGAGCTTTCAATGGCTAACACCGGATCCAATGATAATGGACAATCAGCCCAGCCAACCTCAAGCACACTGATGCCTTCAATGTTGGGAGGAAATCAAATGCCACAGTTTGGGATGAGTCTCACCCAAGTTCTTCCAGTGAAGCTTGACATGAATATCTTTCTACTGTGGAATAACATGGTTATCCCATCATCAAAGGTCATAACCTTGAAGGCTTTATCATAGGAACAAGAACATGCCCAGTAGAATTTCTGGTGACACAAACTACCGGGTCAGCTGGTGTCACCGTCGAAATAACTCCAAATGCTCAGTATGGGAAGTGGATGTCCACTGATCAACTACTGATGGGCTGGCTCTATTCCTCAATAACACCTGAAATCGCTATGAGAGTGATGGGTTCCTCAACTTCTTGCAACCTCTGGAATGCTGTCCGGAGAGTTTTGGAGTTACGAACAAACCAAGGGTGACATTCCTTATCGATGAACTTCAAAGAACAAGGAAATGTTCAATGAGTATCGATCAGTATCTCAACATGGTTAAGTAGTTAGCAGATAATCTCAAACTAGCTGGAAAAGCATCCCTCATCCTGATCTTGTTAATCAAGTGTTGGCTAGATTAGATGAGGAATATGCTCCTAATGTGGTTCAGATAAACATCATAGATTCTATTTCCTAGCATGAGCTACAATCAGTACTCATGACCTATGAAAGCAGAATTGAGCATCTTAACATTTTCAAAAATAGCTTGGCCTCAATTAACTTGAGCCACACTTCAACAAATTTTATGCAAAGATCAATAGTAAACAGATGAGGCAGGTTCAACTATGGTGGAAGAAGTACCTATAATAGAGGAGGAGGAAGCAGAGGCAGAAGTAATAGGCAAACTGGAAGTAAATATCCTTGTCAAATTTGTGGAATGAACAACCATTCAGCAGAAAAATGCTTCAATTGCTATGATGAGAGGTTCATGGGAACAAAACTTGTTCAACAATACCTAGGCAATTTCTCAAGACCAGCTATCCTTGTAGCTTCATCAAGCACTATTACAGATCCAGCCTGGTTTGCTGATTCAGGAGCAAACAATCATGTAATTTCTGAAAGAGGAAACTTGATTGAGGCACATGAGTATGGTGGTAAGGAAAAACTCACCGTTGGTAATGGAAACAGACTTCATATATCTCACATTGGCACAAATTAATTGAGCACACTGAATGATAAATCCTTAATTCTTAGTAATGTGCTATTGGTACCTTTAGTTAAGAAAAATTTACTAAGTGTCTCACAACTAACGTCTGATAATGGTGTGTTTATGGAATTTTTAAAAACACGAAATTCGACACAAACTACACCTAGAGGAGGGTGAATAGGTGTAATTGCGGAATAAACAAATTATAATTAATTAGCAACAAATCACTAATTAATTATCTCTAGATGATTATGCAATCAGTTCAATTATTCTATGTTTGAATATCGCAGAATATAAAAACAGTAAATAAAGCAATAAATAACGCACAATATGATCACGAAGAAATTTCAACTGGGTAAAAACTTTGCTAGTCAACAATTTACTATAAACGATTTATAACTTACAGTCTACCAGACTAGACAACGGCACATACTATCCGATCTCCCGACTGCAATTCCAACAGCTCTCCTGTATTTTGTGCTCCTACACCAACTCCTAGCTGCAATTTCCAAAGCTCTCCTGGATTGCGCTCCTGTAGTAACTCTCAACTTTGTGAAATAGTCTATATCCTATGGATTCACGAAGAAAATCGCGTTCTTCAACGATTAGAACTCTAGTAACCTTCCCTAGATTTTCAGAAACTCTGACAAATATGAAGGAAGCAACAATTTGGTATTTGGATTGTGAAATTGATGTTTTTCTCACCGCCAAGAATAGATCACTATGTGAATAATGAATGTTGAAGAGTAATTGATGAAGATAATATGAAAAGTTAAGTATTTTCTTAATGATCAACCTCCCAAAAACCGTTATGTGGCGTTTGGTATTTATATGTTAGGTTAAGGAATGAATGGACTGGACAAAAAGTCTTTAAAAAACAAATTAAAAAATTCCTGGCACTGTCGCTCGAGCGAGGGTTAAGCGACAGATTGTCGCTCGAGTGAATGCGAGGCGACAAGCTAGCGACAGTGTTACTGTTTCTGACACTCGAGCCAAGTCTTGGCGACAGTCTAGCGAAATTACGGTGCTGTTTTTCCTTCTTTTCCATTCTCGAACCCTACACCTAATATAACACAACTTTCTATTATTTGCACATTACTCCTTGACTTTTACAACATATCAATTTAAGTCCATTTTGTTCACAGACTTACCAATTACATTAAATACCTAACAAGCTTTCCCTTTGGCATTCTATGACAAAACTACAATCTAAAGTCAAGGTAGTAGTAAAATAAAAATACAGACTCAAAGACTGACACAACCAATAATTGTATTGATCGAATTCTACTTTTCATTTATCAAAACTTGTTTTTTGAAATAGACAACTCAAATACATAGTGTAAAACGCATGTGAAACAGTATTAAGTGTAAAAGTAATTCAAGCAGTAAATCAAGCAATACTAAGTGTAAAAATGAATGAAGTAGTTACTAACTTATAACTTATTTTTCAGCCTCATACCATATGCTAATCCAACATACCAACACGAAACATTGATATTACAAAACATCAAAACTTAATTAGCAATACTGAATTTATCATTTCATAAAAATATGTAGATACATCAAATCAAGTTGTTAAAACATATACATGCTTACAAATACTACTCCATCAAAAATATATACAACTAACTACTCCCCCCCATTTTGTCACAAAATGACAAGGGATAACGAAAAATGATATCACAAAAAAATGTTTTCCGCTCTTTATTTTATATTTTTGTTAGTTTAACAGTAACACACAATAACCCAAAAATCTAGTTGTTAGCATGTACAATGATAAGCAATGAAGAATAAACCTTCCTACATACGTAGTTCAAGTTATCATGGAGTAAATTGTATAAGTGGCCCATGTGTGTGAAGTGTCACCAATCCTTTGAAAATAGGACTTTAGACATTAAATTTGTGAGAAATGACATGCTAAACATCACAACCAATCAGTTTATACCCCTACTTATGAAAGTCAAACCATTTAAAGAATAATAGAACCTATAACAGAAAGCTCATTATGAATGAAAGTACTTTTTCTTCCTCTGAGTCTAAGCAAAGTATATTATTTCACTTCTTTCAATAAATCAAGCTTATTGTTATTTTTCGCATCTCAAGTGAGGCTTTTCTTCATTAAACAACTGAAATGACCTATGTAGCGAGCTTTAGGCTAGTTAACCTAAGTCAGTTGATCATAGGCACTAAGTTTTGAATAACCATGCATGCTTAATTGCTCGAGTTAAATATGCTTCGAAGAAAAACATAGGATATTGAGCATTCTTTTTTTTTTTTTACGTATTCAATCTTTTCTTTCAATACCATGGATAAACTAGAGCCTAGATCTGTAAAAGCAACGTCCACATTTGTATTTTTCAATTTTTTTTAATTATTTTTTGTAGTTGTTCAATTTAAAACAAAAAGTATGAAACAAAAAAATGACGACACACATAAAAAAATAAAAATAAAAATAAATATGAGGCATGCATAAATCTATGTCACACAATGATAAAGAGTGAGCATGCATCAAAAATATCTAATCAATGAGGTACACAAACACCAATAGCCGTCCGAAGAAATTCAAACCACAGACCCTTTAATGGTTTGGTAAATATGTCAGTTAATTGATTCTCAGTAGAGATGTGCTTAAGGGTTACAGCACGAGTCTCTACAAGCTCTCGAATAAAATGATGTCGTATATCAATATGTTTGTTCGAGAGTGTTGAACGGGATTTTTGGAAATATTAATGGCACTAGTGTTATCACAAAACAAAGTCATAGTACCTTGTTTAATACCATAATCACTCAACATCTGCTTTATCCAAAACAGTTGAGTGCAGCAACTTTCTGCTACTATATATTCGGCCTCTACCGTGTACAATGAGATAGAATTTTGTTTCTTATTCATTCAAGCGACAAGATTAGCTCCATCATAAAAACAGCTTCCAGAAGTACTTTTTCTATCATCAGTATTTCCAGCCCAGTCGGCATCGGAATAGCTAGCAAGATTAAGCGTTGAGTCCCAAAAGTACTTAATCCCATGATTAATGGTACCATTTACATATCTAATGATATGTCGCACGACGCTCTGGTGGGATTCTTTGGAATCAACTTGAAAATATGTACAAATCCCTACACTAAAGGCTATGTCAGGTCTACTAGTAGAGAGATAAAGTAAACTACCTATCATATTTTTGTATAGTGTCTGATTAACACTCTTACCTGTAGGATCATGACCTAACTTGACATTGGTGCTCATGGGGGTTCTAGTGTGTTTCTTGTTGTTTAATCCAAGACGCTTGACAAGATTTTTTGCATACTTTGATTGAGATATAAACAGGCCATCATCAGTTTGTCTAACTTGGAGCCCTAGAAAGTAATTTAATTATCAAATCATACTCATCTCAAATTCTTGCTTCATACATTCAGCGAAATCATGAGCAAGAGAATCAATAGGAGAACTAAAGATAATGTCATCGACGTAGATCTAAGCTATCGTAATTGTTTCTTCAATATGTATGATGAATAAGATTTTATCCGCACCACCTCTTGAAAAATCATGTTCCATGAAATATGCAGTAAGTCTATCATATCAAGCTCTAGGAGCTTGTTTAAGACCATATAAAGCTTTATTCAAATTATAAACATAATGTGAAAATTTAGGATCAACAAAACCTTTTGGTTGTTCAACATAGGCTTCTTCCTAAAGTATTCCATTCAAGAAAGCTCTCTTGACATCCATTTGATATAATTTAAATCCTAAGGTGCAGGCAACAACCAGAAGAATCCTAATGGATTCAAGTCTTGCAACTGGGCAAATGTTTTATCAAAGTCAACTCCTTCTATATCATTGGGCAACTAACATAGCCTTATTTCTAGTTCTGGTACCTTGATCATCGATTTTATTATTAAATATCCACTTATTTCCTATAACATTACAGTCATCAGGCCAATGAACCAAATCCCACACTTTGTTTCGCACAAACTAATTAAGCTCTTCATGCATTGCTTTTACCCAACATTCATCACTAAGAGTATCTTCTACTTTCTTTAGCTCAATTTGAGACACATAACTAGCATATGTCAGATTGTTCAAAACCCTCTTATGAAGTCTCACCCCTTCATCCAAATCCCTTATAATATTCACTATAGGATGATTTATCTTAACTCTGGACAAAGGTTCTTTAGGAGGTTTAGTTTTTTCACCGGGTTTGGACTCCTTATTAGGAGTATCTAAACTATTAGAAGTGCGTGGGGGATCGCGAACTGAAGTTTCTTTAGGTTCAGTTACAATTACAGGATCAAAACTCAAGTGTTCCAGCTCTACCCTATCTTTCCCAATCTCCCACTCACTACATGCATCATTCACCACAACATTGATGAACATCACAACCCGTGTATGAGAATTGTATACACGATAAGCTCGACTATTTCTGGAGTATCCTAGGAAAATTCCCTCATCACTTTTTGAACAAACTTGCCTAAATTTTCTCTACTTTCAGAATATAGCACTTGCCGCCAAACACACGAAAACATTGACAGTATGCTGTTTACATTTCTAGATCTCATATGGTGTCATATCAATTTTGGCTCTAAGATAAACCTTGTTAACGATGTGACAGACATTGTTGATGGCTTCCCTCCCCAGAAATGCATAGCTAGTTCATTACCGTGAAGCATGACTCTAGCCATTTCTTTCAACACACTATTTTTTCTCTCAACTACCCCATTTTGTTGTAGAGTGATCGGTGATGAGAACTCATGCTGGATTCCCTCATCTAGGTAGAATTTCTCAAGATTCGAGTTTTCAAACTCTCTTCCATGATTGGTAAAGTGTTTCTCATTTCTAAGCCTTTTGGACAATGATATAACAAGACTGAACACTTTAGATTTTTCTCTCAACAGCTCAACTCAAGAATATCAAGAGAAGTCGTCAACCACAACCAAAATATAGCATTTGCCACCAAGAACTCCCGGTCCTAGATGGTCCTATTAAGTTCATATGTAGTAATTTAAGAGGCTTGCTAGTCAAGATTTTAGAAGTTTATTTATGGGTTAATCTAAACAGTTTATCTTATTGACACGGATCACATAGAGTGTTATCAATATTTTCAAGCTTAGGTAAACCATTAACAAGTTCCTTATTGGCGAGTTTAGACAAACTCTTATAGTTCATATGGCCAAGATGTTGATGCTATAGTTCGGTTACATTAATCTTGGCACTGCTGCACACATAGTTGGAATTAGAAATAACTTCTTAATAGTTGTCCGAAGTTTTTACACCTTCGAGGACAATGTTACCAGTAGAGTCATACATAGTACATCTTTTCTGGGCAAAACTTACCTCGAAATCAGCATCGCAAATTTGACTAATGCTCAACAAATTGATTTTAAACCTTTCACATAAAGCACATTTGAGACAACAGGTAATCCAGATACATTAACTACACCTTTACCAAGTATAGGTGCAGTAGTTCCATTTCCAAAGGTAACAACACCACCATTCTAATCATCTAGAGATGAGAACAAGACTTTGTTACCACACATATGTTTAGAACATGCACTATCAAGATTCCACATAGAGTTATTTTGAGCCTTAAGTGCAACGTGGGCAACATAGTAATTCAGATGATCATTTGACCTAGAAATGTCACTCTTCTTAACCTAAACCTTCTTAGAAATAGAAGTGATCCTTGTTAACTGAGTCATCATCTCAGTTAAGTGGCTAACCTGATTAGCGAGGAAGTTAACCTTGCTAGAAAAATTCTGACTTTTACTTTTAGTAACGAGTTTACGACACCTAGGTCTTATGTGTCTTAGTGCACCACAATGGTGACAAATGAGAATAAATCTAGGTTCATACTTGCTCAAAGAAACCCCAACTGGGTAAAAACTGCAGGCACTTTGCCAGTCAATGATCCGATATAAACGATTTATAACTTACAGTCTACCAGGTTAGATGACGACATGTACTATCTGATCTCATGACTATAATTCCCACAGCTCTCTTAGATTTAGGCACCTGCACCAACTCCCAACCGTGGTTTCCAAAACTCTTTTGGATTACGCTCCTACAGCAACTCCTAACTTTATGAAATCGTCTATCTCCCATGGATTCACAAAGAACACTGCGTTCTTCAATCACTAGAACTCCAGTTACATTTCCTTAATCTTCAGAAACTCTGACAGATTTGAAAGAAACAGCAGTTTGGCATTTGGATTGTGAAATTGATGTTTTTCTCACAGCCAAGAATAGATCACTATGAATAATGAAGGTTGAAGAGTAATTGATGAAGAGAATATGAAAAGCTAAGTGTTTTCTCAATGATCAACCCTGTAAAAACCATTATGTGGCGTTTGATATTGATAGATTAGGTTAAGAAATGAATGAGCCAGACAAAAAGTCTTTAAAAAATGAATTAAAAAATTTCTGGATAGCACTATCGCTCAAGCGAGGGATCAGCGTAGTGTCGGTCGAATGAAGGCGAGGCAATAGGCTAGTGGCAGTGTTACCGTTTTCGACGCTCGAGCTAAGTTTTGGCGACAGTCTAGCGAAATTGCGGCACTGTTTTCCTTCTTTTCCATTCGCGAACCCTAGACCTAATATAACACAAATTTCTATTATTTGCATGTTACTCCTTGACTTTTACAACATATCAATGTAAGTCCCTTTTGTTCACAAGTTTTCCAATTACATTAAATACCTAACAAATCTCACTCTAGTTTTTGTGTTGTCAAGGACAAACAAACTAATGAGGTATTGTTGGAAGGGAAGCTTAAGGATAGATTGTATCAAATTGAGTACCCAAATCAAGTTAAAAGGTTTCCATGTCAAGAGTCAGTTTATCCATGCCAAAGCTCAGTTTGTCCAAATAAATTGAATCCCTCAACGTTTGTTGTTAATCCAAAGTGTCCAGTAATACTAGAGAGTATGAGTCTATACTTAAGCTATGGCATATGAGACTTGGGCATCCTACAAAATCTTCTATGTCACAAGTACTCAAATCTTGTAATGAAAAAATTGATATTACTGAAGTCAATCAACTATGTGATGCTTGCCAACTTCGTAAATTACACTCTCTACCTTTCAAACCATCCACTTCACACGCTCTAGCCCCTCTTGATTTAATTAATACAGATGTTTGGGGTCCTGCTCCTATATACTTAACCTCTGGATTTAGATATTACATTTTGTTCATTGATGATTATAGTAGATACACTTGGATCTACCCCATGAAGAACAAATTAGAATCCGTAAACCTGTTCATTCAATTTAAAACCTTAGTTGAAAACAAGTTTGACAAAAAAATAAAGGTACTTCAATCAGACTAGGAAGGTGAATTTACTAACTTAGCTCTCCAATTTGGTATTGATATGCGAATATCATGTGCTCACACCTTTACGCAAAATGGTAGAGGAGAAAGAAAACATAGGCGTATAACTGAAACTAGACTAACTCTTCTTGCACAAGCTAGCATGTCCTTGCATTATTGGTGAGATTCCTTTCATACAACCACTTATCTTATAAATAAACTACCTACATCAGTTCTTAACATGAAATCACCTTGTCAAGTCTTAAACCATGAATAGGTTGATTACAAGTCTCGTAAAAAGTTTTTGGGATGTGCTTGCTTTCCTTGTCTTAGACCCTATCAAAAGTATAAGTTTAGCTTTCACTCTGTCAAATTTATGTTTCTTGGGTTCAATAACTCTCAAAAAGGGTACAAATGTCCCAGTCCAACATTCAGCATATACATTTCCAGACATATAGTCTTCAATGTAAGTGAATTTCCATTCCAATCTGGCTTCCTCAATAAAAGAAGCAATCCACAAAATTCTGAAACCATTATCCAATATCTACCTCTTCATTCTCCTATAAACTATGATCTAGGTTGCTCAACTGATTCAGCTCATCCTAGTGCAACTCCAACAGCAACATCTCACAGTTTTGATCAACTGGAAATTGCTGAAAATTTGGTATAGGTACAAATTGCAAATGTGTTGCCTGAGGATAATGAGTTTGAGAACTCAGAGGTAAATGATGAACAAACTCAAATAGAGAATCAGAAAGGGTTACAATTGATCATCAAACTGAAGTAAATGATGAGGTGAATCAAAGTAAAACAAAATTAATGCAAAGAGTATAGAATGGAATCTGAACCTAACAATGTACTTGAGGCCTTATTAAACAAAAACTGGAGATGAGCAATGGATGATGAATATATAGCATTGATAAGGAACAAAACCTGGAACTGGTACCACCATTGGACAGTCAAAAGGTGATAGGAAACAAGTGTGTGTTCAGAGTTCAATGCAACATTGAAGGGAAAATACTACAATACAAAGCTAGACTTGTTGCAAAAGGGTTCTTATAGACTTCAGGCGTGGATTATCATGAGACATTCATTTTAGTAATTAAAGCTTCTACTGTGAGGATAATTCTTACAATTACAGTTTCAAAGGGTTGGAGTAGAAGACATATTGACATAAACAATGCCTTCTTGAATGGGAAGCTAGATGAAGAGGTTTATATGAGCCAGCTAGAAGGGTTTGTTGATAAGGAGAATCCTATCTTTGTGTGCAAACTTGAAAATGCTCTTTATGGGCTAAAGCAAGCACCTAGAACATGATATGAACAACTGAAGAAGACACTTCTGGATTGGAAGTTTGTAAAATCCAAGACAGACAGTTCCTTGTTTTTCTACATGAATCAGAGGCTAGTTATTTTTGCCTTGGTATATGTTGATGATATAGTGATTACATGTAGTGATCAGAGAATGTTACAAGGCTTTATTGATAAATTAAACACTCAATTTGCACTAAAGGACATGTGTGAGTTGCACCAGTTTCTGGGAATTGAGGTAACAAGGCATGAGTCAGGAATGCATCTTACTCAAATCAAGTATATAAAGAACTTACTACAAAGGTTCAATTTTGAACACCTTAAACTCTGTGCTACACTTATGATGGTAGGCAAGTGTATCTCTAAAAATGAAGGTGAGCAAATGGAAGATCCTTCCTTATATAGAAGGGTAATAGGTAACTTACAATACCTAGCATATACAAGACATGACATAACCTTTGCAGTGAATAAAATGAGCCAATTTCTACAAACACCTTTAGATTTACATAGGAAGGCAGTGAAAATGACGTTTGGATATCTGAAAGGGACAATCAACAAGGTATATGGATTCAAAGGAGTGACAAAATCGACATTACTGGCTTTGCATAGGTAGACTGGGCATCCTTCCCTGATAACAAGAGGTCAACCACTGGTTATTGTGTTTATTTGGAAGATACATCGATAGCACGGTCTTCAAAGAAATAGCAGGTTGTGGCAAGGTCTAGCATAGAGTTTGAGTACAAAGCTTTGGCACAAGCAACTGCTGAGATCACTTGGAATGAATCCTTACTCAAGGAGATTAAGTTACACTCTACTTCACCTTCTATAGCGTGGTGTGACAACCTTAGTGCCAATGCTTCAGTGTCAAATCGAGTTTACCATGCTCGTACAAAGCACATTGAGTTAGATATACACTTTGTAAAGGACAACGTTTTGATAAGAAAGTTGAGAATACAATATGTTCCATCATCTGATCAAGTCGAAGATTTGTTAACCAAACCTATTTCACAAACCAGATTTCTGTTTCTCAAGGACACGTTTGGAGTTAAAGAATAAGCTCTAGCTTGAAGGAGGATGTTGAAATATATACCATTACCAGCATCATAACCTGAGTATGGCTGCTAGGATGATCATACTAATTGAGAGCTGCTAATGTGCACCTATGGGACCACAAGGTGTTGTTGTAACTGTATTGAACCTCACGTGCAAGCTACATTATTCTTATTGAACCTCATGTGCAAGCTACATTATTCTTACTTGCTCACTACTCTAAACCTGTGTGTACATTAATTTGCTCATTCCAGATTGATGTAATTGATCTAAATTGATCTCTTAATTCATATAAAATATTGTGCTACTGATTCAATTTCTGCTTCTATTGTTTATATCAAACTTTAACTTCCTAAACTTCCGAGAAAGCAATTGATCATAGAAAAAAAAATATAAATTAAATTAGTAACTGTCATGTACATCCGTACTCTCTTCTTCATATTTCGTCCCAGTTTTGTTAGGATTAAAATGAAATTTTTAGTATATATTTTTTTTAAAGTTGATGAAATGTGCAATTGAAAAGTCGTGGATTTCATAAAATATGTAGTTAAAATTAATTGTTGACTTTGGTTTAAATTAAAATATAGATTTTAATTTCCACTAAATTGGACATTTATATTTTTAGAATATCATTGACTATAACAATAGAGAGACGACAAACTCCACATCAATAATCTTCACGAAAAATGGCGTAACTAAATGCTCGAGATCGAGGTCGAGAGAATGCATGGGGACCTATTAATTGACATGAAGAAAGTGTCATGTAGCTAAAAGGACATGGCCCTAGAGATTTTGAAGCATCAGAATGAAAGTAACCTTCATTTGGACACACCTTATATAAGTGACAGTGAACAAGATAATATTTAGCCTTATGTGTCCATCTTTGCCTCCTGCCCTAACATGTACAGGTGTGACTATTAATATGTATACGTAGCCCATCTCTTCATCGTAAATTTTTATTAATTTATGTTATCAAATATTCATTTTTCAGAGTACAAATACAGACAATAAGATCATAATTTTGTCTGCTCCATGAGTCCACTGCAAAGGGTATGTTCTTGATCCGAGGATATTTATACATTTAATTTATTTAATTTTTGAATTAAACGCGCTTTTATATTTGTGAGTCGAATCTTTATATGGAAAAATTGGTATTGGGTTCTTTAATCTTTCAATAAGTTTGTTGATGTCTTGAAGTGGTTGCGGGTCTTATCACTTATTTAAATACATGAATATGTATTCTCACATGGTAGAAACCGTCAATATGAATGTTAAAATCTACGTGGCTTTAAGCTGGAGGACAAAATCGTTAAATATTAACATGAGGACCGAAATTCACTAATATGTACAAATAGAGACAACAAGAATATAATTTTGTCTGCTGTTTGAGTCCCCTATTAATGGTATGTTCTTGAATCTTGATCCGATGATATTTATAACTTCATTTGGTAAAACATTATTTTATATTTTATTTTCACAATTTTACAAATATCAAGGTGTAATGTTTTGTCGTTTCAACTTATATGTGTGTATGTACGTACGATGGAAGTCAATCTAATATTAAAAGAATATTGATGTTTGGGAAATATAAAGTTTCATGTTTGCTAGACATGAAGATAAATTTAGGGTTTTACTACTTATACATAAAAAAATGTATATAATAGATTACATAATATGATATAGAGGATTTATAGGGAAAATGGGGTATTTTATGTATTGGATTAGCTTTCTAAGGTCAAACCTAAAGTCCCACTAAGCAAGATAAAGAGTCACACTCTAGATTTACATCTGCAAAGAATCAGAATGAAGGTATAAACCTTGTTAAATTTGATGGTAAAAAAAAAAATTGTATCTGATTCTCAAGGTGGTTCTGTCCATGTAGTTAAGATAAAGAGTCCATAAGATCCACCTCGTTTCAAGCAGACTGAAAGCTCATATGATTGCAATAACATGTTCGTTATCAAGATATTGTATCCTCAAAAAATTAATATCTATTTGGTTCCTATTTTCTAAAATTTCTTCAATCGCACATTCATGTAATTTACAATTTTGAAATATTTATTATATCAATTCGTATCAAAATTTACTAAAAAATTAATTTTTACTTAGACCAAAATTGGCCAAATTTGTCAATCTTATGTATCCGTATCTCCTCTGTGTTTGCCATAACTATAGAGTACAACAAACTCAAAAACACATTATACATACGATAAGTCAGGATTTACTAATTTTTACTCAAAATTCAGAACAGATATTTTCTACACGACAAGTTATTCGTGCTGCACAAAAACCAACCCAGTCGCTACGATGCCTTTATAAAGCACAGAATTAGCACTTGAGTTTTTTTTGTCTGTTATAGTCAATTTGTTGCTGTAATTTTGACTTTTAGTCTGTCCCGTTTAACTTTAAAAAAAATTAATAAAAATTTATACCAAAGCCAATAACATATTTCATAAAATTTAATTTTTTCAATCAATTTTTCGACTACATGTTTTAATTTTCATTAAAATTTGTTAAAAATATAATTTTTAACTACAAGGGCCTAATATTATTCATGTTTTTATTTTTTAAAAATAAATTTCGCCACTAATACACCACAAAATCCATTAGGGATACAAAACAATGCATCGGCGAGCTCACGGATGAGTTATTCAAACTTTCATTCATAGATTATTATTTCCATATTTAGTCTATATATGATTTATCCTTTCATATATCGTATCAATGTTAGAATTCGATTGCTTATTTGAATGTTAGACGGATCGAATTACTCGTTTGAGTTCAACGATCTCTAACACCATATTGTAATTTGATATTTCATTTTAAAATATCGACCTTATTAAAAGTAGATGTCCGAACTCTTATATTTTGACTATTATATTCATACTTAGCAAAGATTTACTCTATTATATTTACATGTTTTATTTATGATGGCCATGTGATTTATTCCTTAACAATTACTAATATATCATAACATCTTAAATGTGCCTATGAGGGATTCAACAAAGACCACGAAAGAAATACATTTGATATTAGTAGAGATGTAAACGAGTCGGACCTAGTAGGCTCGAAAGCCGAAGATTACTTGGGTGCGGCTCGATCAAAAAATGGCTCGAGCTTTTTTGCGCCTTATTGAGTCGAGCCGACTTGATTTTTTTTCTTTTTTAATTAAGATAGGTTTTAGGCATCGGCTCGAAAGCTACCTAAAGCGGCAGGCAAGCAAGCAGTCGGATACCTGACACGAGCTGACTCGAGCCCCGCCATTTGAAAAAGAGGCTCGGTTCCATCAAGCCATGAGCCGAAACGGCTAGGGGCTTTTTACAAGCTGAGTTGCGGGCTGTTCGAATTGATGAGCCGTATTGACATCTCTAGATATTAGTAGCAGAATTAGCAAGGAAAGGAATGAATTAAATCAAACAATGTTAATTACGCAACTCAACATAGACTTTTTTGTATTTTTTGTTTTGTTTTGTTTTTTGTTCTAAATGAGTACCTGAACTATTTTGCTTCATTTAATTCGCATGGGAAAATCCCCAATGATGAAAGTAGCGAGGGAAAATCCTTAGCTAAAATTCCTAATTTCTTTAAATTTACTGCTTAACATTTTGACTAACAATGATGGAATTAGTTGGTTTAAATATATTTTTTCGCCGAGTCACTAAATTTGAAATTTAATCTCATTAGTATTTCAGTGTTTATATAAAAAAGGGGGAGTGGGGTTGGGGGGACTTGTTTAAAAAGAAGTTTATTTAAATATATCTACTGATTTAATTAGTTTTTTCTAAATTCATTTACGAGAAAAATTAGATATGAAATTAGCTAGGAATTTCTGGACACTCTTTGTAATCCATAATTATTTAAATTAATTTTCTATTTCATAATTAAATGATATAATAAGTCCCTCGTAAAATTTAATTATAAATTATTTTGCAAATATAATTTTGTCATTTAAGATATAATAGTAACAAACTTATATAATTTGCGATACATTTTTTTGCATTTAAAATTTATTAAAATTCAGATTAGTTGATTATTAATTTCACTGACGGATATTTCTATGAATTTTACACCCTAGCATAGTTGGTCTTTAACGAACTCTAGATTAAATGCCCACATGCAAGAAGAAAAGAAATGCCTAATAAAATTTATCAATTATCGTACACAACAAGTTCAAACAAATGAATTGGTATTTAAGTTTTTCTATGTGTATAAAGATTGACGAACACGGTCAACTAAGAGGCGAAAACACGTGACATGAACATGTTGACACATAATTTTTCAAAAAGCACAACACATACGTCGATGACACGTCAATTTTAATCTTTATGATTGTAACTATAAGAAAAATATTGTTATGTTAAACGTTTGAATTATGCTATATATTACTATTGCTATTGTATATAGTAGTATCCGAGGAGTATCGGAATCATAAACGGACATGTGACTCTAGTAAGATTAATGTCCGTGCTTCATATATGGTGACTACTCTCACTTAGAAATCAACGTATCATTATGTCATAATAAATCATAGGAGCTCTTGCACGATACTACTGTTATATATGATCTATGAATCCATACGCATTATTGTAGAACTAGTGATGAATAAATCAATTGCTAAGCGAATTTTACACTAACAATATGCATCGTTTAATTTTCTAAGCAATGAATTGCAATGTTGGAAATCTAACCTTATTGTAGTCGTGAATAAAAGTCTTTGTCCCATTAAAAATCATTGGTGCCTTGAAAAATCTAGTCTCCTTACGGGGAAAATGTGAAAAAAAATTGGTCGATCGACGCACCAATCGATCCATGATTAAAGAAGAAACATAAATTAAAATCTTATTATTATTATTATTATTTTTAACTCGTTGTCACCGTCAATGTGTCGATATGGCGCGATGAACGTATTTCTGCCTACATTATTGAAATTACAAGTGGTAATACACTTGACACTTATCCCTGGCTAGTTGAACGAGTGTATCACAGCCCATATGCCCATGGCTGTGGGCCTGAAAATTCTCAGATCCCTTATGAAAACGAAAAGACAGAGATTGTCAAATTGCTACATTAAGTTTTATTTGAGGGATAAACTCTTCCTTTTTTTTTTCTATGCATGTGATGCTTGTCATCATTGTTTCCTCATGTGATCAGAATAGTAAATTTTTTTTTTTTTATTATTATTCTTTTTTTTGTGCAGAACCCGAAAGTTTTGGCCTTAGCTTTATTTGGTAGATATCTCGCTCAAATCAACGAGTGGTTACTAATTTTGGTTGAGCTAAGGAAATCTGCAGTCTCTATCTTCTTGTGTTGGTGTATGAGACGTAATTAGTGGTCATGTTTGGTGCGTAGTCTTAAACAAGACGACTCAATAATGTACAAGTTATCGTAGTCCAATTGTATTGTGTCTCACTTAGGAATGCTTTGATCTCGCTATTTGAAGGAAATTTTAAAAATTTACTATTGTACCCAAAATTCTAGAAGTCCATAGCTTCATTCCATCTGTATCTAAAATCGTCCCTAGTATATTATTTTGAGCTTTGACAGAAAGGCAGAGTCTCCATTCTCACTTCACTTGCACCCATCACCTTTATTGTAGACTGTGAAATGACCTCTTTATTAGTTAGCACCCTCGATATCCAATCTCGTTTAACTTAAAAGTAATATTCAATTAATTGCTAGTTCACATTTTTGTACAATAACGCTCTAGAACTAAACCAAGGTCAACCTGCTCCAATAATGCTCTAAAACCACATATTGCTCAGGTTCATCGGGAGCCCGAAACCCCGTTATTCTTGCTCTGACTTTCGTCGACTTGGTTGACCTCACCTAGCCAAACCTCTAATTTATTAGCTTGTCGATCCTTCGAGCTATATGTACAAGTAATTTACACAAGGACCATCTTTTGATATTTTAACAGCAGGATCATAAAAAAATTAATTACAACTGGGAAACCCCAAAAAATACAAAAATATTATGAGGATGGGTGTGGGGTGGGGAAGAGGTTGCTGTCCCTTTGTCTGCAAAAGCATTCAATGTTTTTTGGCAATACTAAGGTATGAATATACGATGCCATGCAACTAGCAATTTCTGAGATATACCTTTGACACACACACACACAAAAGCTTCATTAACTGTACTGATAGAACATTTTGCATCTGATCCATAGAGGATCACGAATGTGGTAGGATTTTCTCTATGGGGTCATTTTACTTCAAGGCCGGTCACGATTGGATTGGATTATAGATATTAATTATAATTTAAGCCAAAATCGATGAAATAGTATCAACATAAGATTACTATTTTAAAACAGGTATGTTTGGCATAACGATTTGACTAGATTAGACTAAACAATACAATGTACAATATTTAGCTTTTTTCTTCTCATATACTGTCTAGTGCAGTCGAGTTAACGTTTCCAAACACGAGACTAGAATTTGTTAAGATGGAAACATTTAGAGATAGGGTTCTGTCGTATGGTCGTGTGGTAGCATTCTGCTCCTTCCTTTTGATTTGTCCCTTATAAGTTCTTTGCTTGGTTGTCATGAAGTCACGTGAATGTCTAGGCCCGCCCCCTCCCTTCCTCAATTGCCTTTTAAAACACCATTTGATCTCTGTTCATTAGGCCCTTTTACACACCATTTCCAGTTTCTGTAACATTTCCCTCTTCACTCCTCAATCTCAAACCTATAATTCTTTCATTGGATCATGAATCAAGAAAAACTGTTCATTTATTCGTCCCTCCCTCCCCGCCCCGCCCCCTCCTCGTGAAGAAAAATCAGTCCAAATGACTCCAATGAACCTCAACTCATCACCTTTTATTCTTGAGCGAAATGAAGAACACGATGATCAACACCCCCCGCAATTTGGTGTAAACCATCATATTGCTTCCTCATCTTCACTCTCATGCCATTATTTCTTCAATTCAACTCAAGATCCCACGGGATACTGTCGCCATGAATTATACCAACCTCAGCAGCATCAAGAGGTACATAGTTTTTTTTTTTTTGTTTTTCCCATTAAGTAACAAGTTATCGACTCATACTAATGATCCCTTGGATCAATTTTTGTTAATTCGATCACGGGATGATAGTTATGCTTATAGTTTTATTGAGTATCAATTATCTAATCTTATTGTACTAATGATCCCGTGAACGCTTTTGTTATTTTGATTGCAGGATGAAAATTACGCCTATGGCAGTGGATCATACGATGTTGAGAATAAAGTTGACACTGGTCTTAAATTAACTCTGTGGAAGAAAGTAAATCCATCTGAAAGTGTATTGGAGAACAATAATAATAATCCAGTTAAGTGGATGTCGTCGAAGATGAGATTGATGCACAAGATGAAGAATTCGGATCGTGTTGGTCTCAAAATAACTAGTAGTGGTACAACAAAGTATGAAAATCATCAGAAGCAGCCATCCTCTTCTTTGGAAACTGATTTAAGCAGCAACAGTACTTCAAACAATAATAGCCCAATTAGGGTTTGTGCTGATTGTAACACAACCAAGACCCCCCTTTGGAGAAGTGGTCCCAAAGGCCCTAAGGTATAACTTTTTTCGAATTTCTGATTCCATGTTCGAAAGTTAGATTAGCTGAAATTTTGTTCAATGCGCTATCAAGTATCATGACTATAGAGTGACATTCTTAAATAATAAATTACTAATTCTCTAATTTGTCCGTTTTTCTTATCTTTTTGTAGTCTCTTTGCAACGCCTGTGGAATTAGGCAAAGAAAGGTGAGACGAGCAATGGCAGCAGCAGCTGCTTCTGATGCTAATGGGGCACCCATTACGACTGAACTATCGCCAATGAAGATCAAGGTGCACTACAAAGACAAGACTGGAAAAAGTGAACATGCTGCACAACTCAAGAAGCGTTGCAAAATCACTGCTGGACCGTCCAGTGATAAGAAGAAACTTGGCCTCGAGGATTTCTTGATAAATTTGAGCAAGAATTTGGCCTTAAATCGAGTATTTCCACAAGATGAGAAGGACGCTGCGATCCTGCTAATGGCTTTATCTTCTGGTCTTGTCCATGGTTGATTCAATTTCTACAAAAATGGGTGTGTTTTCTTGATTTAGCTAGAAGTACTAGGATTAATTAGTATTAGAAGCACAAATGTGTGAGAATGAGTGGAATTATATTGTCATAATTTAATAAGAAAAGCATAATAAATTTGTATTGCGATATCTTGTAAACCTTTTGATG
Source organism: Fraxinus cuspidata (assembly GCA_903798385.1). Lineage (NCBI taxonomy): Eukaryota > Viridiplantae > Streptophyta > Magnoliopsida > Lamiales > Oleaceae > Fraxinus > Fraxinus cuspidata. Next base: position 24,259 of record CAIGRP010032473.1, read on the forward strand.
GCTTTGGACAAGTTGATAAGTTGGATCTCTTGTTCAATATCCATCAGCTAATGGTATTGAACCCAATTAAGCATTAAAACTTTTTTCTTCCTTATCTATTTGGTTCCTTACAATTATTTGTCATACGCATAAGTAACTTAATCTTTTTCCATTTTTGATGAATATATAAAGGTTACATTCATTTCCTTAATTAACAAGTTCAAGCTCTAGTATTAGGTATATATTTCTTTTAGTAACCATTTTAATAAATAAGGTGTTTATCTTAATATTAATTAATTTAAGTTTGTGTTACACATCGAGGGCTCCTTCTTCCTCTCCTCCTACAAACTTGGATTTGTATTCAAGGGCTCGTATCGAGTCGTGGAAAAACAATAATATTCAGATGAAGATCTCCTCATACCAATTAGGATATTTCAGAATAAAACTTTCTTATGGCTAAGATTAATCAGAACAATGGGACACATATGGAATAAGAAAGATATGAATCAAAATTTCTTAATTCTTTCACTGAAGAGAGACAATTTCAACAAACGAAATGATAAATACTTGGCAATATGGATGATATAATAGCTGCAGTTTTATCTATTGATTACAGGCCTGTTTGTTTAACTAAAAATTGATAAAAATTTAAGTCAAAATTCACAATTAATTTTAATCAACTATCTTATGGACCCACAACTTTCATTAATTTTTCAGTCAATACATTTATGAAAATGTACTAAAAACAAAACCAAACATGGGCATACATAATGCTAGGGTTTAGATTTTATAAGATGGAATTTTAGGCTAACAAATATGAGGCTTTTGTGTGTTAGGCCCACTGTTTGGAGAGAAAAAAAACTGACAACTTTTCTATTTAAATGTCAATTATACCTTTTTTGGTTTGGTTGACAATGAGCAAATATTACGGATCTTTTACGCAATTAAATTGTGGTACGATCATTAAAAAATGCAATATGAATATATTTAGACCATGTTTGAACTTCATTTTTGAATTAGATTTTATAAGTGATATTTTTGGAAAACGTGTGGTTAAAAAGCAAAGAAAAGTTTTGAATTTACATGTAAAATTATGTTTTTGGAAAAGTAGTAGTTGAAAATTATATATATATTTTTAAAAAATAAATCAAAATAGGCTCAAATAGAGACTTGGCCTTTTGCCAATTTCCAAAAAATTGATCATTTAATCAAACGGGCATTTTTGCATTGGCATTCTGCGGTATTTCTCCACAAATATTATGCCAGAAAATGAGTTGACAATATAAAGCCTTTTATCTTGTTATGCGGTCAGCCTGGACTTGTAGTACATCAATCAAGATTGTCATGATTGATTTTTTATTTTTTTTTAAAAAAATAATAAATAAATAAAAGAAACAGCTAGATAATTGGATCTCTGCTCTATTTACGCATTGTAAATGTCTGGATTTTATTCCCAAAAGGTAACGGAATAAATGTTACGTTCTTGATTCCACTTTTGGCTCGTTGTTCGTAATTCAATCTTTAATATTTGATTACTTTGAAATTCTTCGTGCTTCTAACATTTAAATCTTTTTTGATATTCTTTCTAGAATATGACTACACTAGTATATGGTCATCGAATCCAAAACCCCAAGACAAGCCAAAGGACCAAAAGAACAAACATGATTAAGCAACTAATTAATTTGATATTCATTTAAAGAGAAATGATCTGCTAAGTACAATAAGTTAAGCAATAACGACATGATACATTAACATAATCATTTATTTTTTAGATCTACTATGAATGTATTCATCAATTAATTGATAATCATGTTCATACGATAAGCAACGATTCTTAACAGATCAAATACGGTAAAACTATAATTTTTGGACACATAACCTAACATACATTCACTAGCTATATTGTTTTTCAAGAGTTGTCTCAAAACGTTTAAATTTATATTGATTTGGGTTCAGTGGACGGTTTTTATCTAATAGTCTTAATTTTTTATTTTTGTTAAAGACTATTAACCCCTTCAATGGCTGCCATGGGCCGCCGCACCAACTCTACCTCCAATTTGTTCATTACTAGCCGGATACAACTGATGGGGAAAACGGAGATTGAAACCACATTGTTTAATACATCAACCGTGTTGCTTATAGATAAAGTAGTATTAATCGCTACACTACATTATGCATCAAATTCTATATATTGATGTAGCCGAAAGCTCGAAAAGTGAATTTAATATATAGCATCACCATTCACTGGAATCGAAATATCGACAAGAATGGGGTCACAATTTTGACTAGTATAACTTAACATGTCAGACTCTCTTCCCTGCAATACTCATGTGCTTCACTCTGTTTCTCGCGGAGAGTCGGGTCTCGCTAACAATTAGAAGAAGATTCAGACGATTGTGTAAGGAACGACAACCTCTCGAGACAAAGTCCCAACGAAGGGTGCTTTATTTGCGAAAATCACGGTTTACAAGAAGCGAAACGCTTCCAAGGGGTACAAGCACACTGAACTTAGAAAGTAATTGTCGATAAAAAGTAATGAAT
>CAIGRP010032480.1:0-19093 GCA_903798385.1 Fraxinus cuspidata
TCCTTCCCCATTCTCAATATTCACACAGTCTTGATGCAAAGAACTCCCTATCCTCAATCCCCAACCTCTACAATTACTACATTATCCATATTTGGATGAAAAAAAAAAAGTCTCTCTTTATCTTCTCATGTTATAAATACGATAAAATTTTATAATAGTCGTCAAGTTATGTCTAATGTCTTTGTGAAATTTTTAAGTTCAAATAACGTTTAAAAAAATAAAATTTCCAAAGCCTTTTATTTAATGTAGATTTGGATCCCAAACTTTCAAAAATGATTTTCTCAGTGTTTGACCTACGAAGATTTGTGAATTTTAATGAAAATCATTAATGTGGACGTTAAAATTGCACTAGATTGAAAATTGTACACAAAATCATCTAAGAATTTTCAACTTTAAAGTTTTGTTTGGTTTAGTTAAAAATCATATTTGTTGTAGATTTTTGATAAGTTGAAGAAATTTGAGGTTGAAAATTTCATGAAAGTTGTGGGTCTCATAAAATGTTTATTTGAAATTAATTTTTTTTATTTTGACTTAAATTCTATCATTGTTTTTTAATTGAACTAAACATGGGCTAAGTCAAGTAAAGCTGCGTATGATTTTATATCTATATTGACGGTTTTCATCATGTAGAATCATATACACATATTTAAATAGGTTAGGACTCAAAACCTCCTTATTGAAGGTTAGGGACCCAAACCCAAGCTACAATGAAGTTGGGGGTCCCAGCTTTGATTTACCTAAAAAAAATTTTAAAAAGGGGGTTCTATACTAATATTCTGTCCCAATTCTTTCTTAACCCCTCCCTATGTGACGTATTTCAATCTGTTACTAATTCGAGCCACATTCCTTAAAAAAAATTCAAAATTCATTCTTAACCGCACATTCTTTTAATAAAATAATTTTATACTTAAATTCAAAAAAAAAAAAAATCAATCATATATTTTTTTAAAATTACTGTGGAAAAAAAAATTTTTTTTTTTAAAGGAGCTCAAACATACTTTAAATGTACACATAGAAAATTAGAATTGTGCCACGTTGACAAGATCACATGGGCATGTCCACGTCACGTATAAACATTGGCGTCCCCGGGTACAGAGCATGTGCATCCATGCTTTCCGGATTTGGTGCTAAATTATTTGAGGGTTGATAATCACAAAAGGTTGGGGCCCAGCTCCAGTCATATCGTTTATGGAGTACCAAGTGAATATCACGTGGGTCAATCCCTTAAATGGACCGAAAGTTGCCATCTCAGCAATGAGTAGGAGAATCAGATTTGTTTTCACAATTTCGACTCTAAAATGCACGATGCGTGGCGATGCGTGAAAGTCAAACTATGGATTAGGTGAGTTTATACGAAAAATATGCGTAAAAAATCGTAACAAGACGTTTTCTTATTTTAATATTATTTTAATTTTAAACAATCAAAAAATCATTTAATAATTAAAAATAATACATATCAAACCTCTAAAATATATTTATAGAAATTTAATAATTTTTTTCAAAATTTTACAAATGTAAATCAACATTTAAGTTTTAATTTAAATGAATTATATATAAAAAAAAAGTTTCAAAAAAAATTTAAAAATAAAAAGAAGAAGAAGATAATAATAATGCGCAAAATAATGTTTTTTTTATTTTAATATTAATTTAATTTTAAACGATCAAAAAATCATTTAATAATTAAAAAAATACATATCAAACATTTAAAACAAATTTATAATTTTTTCATAATTTTACAAATGTAAGTCAACTTCTAAGTTTTAATTTAAAAGAATTATAAAAAAAAAAAGTTTCAAAATAATTTTTTCTTAGAAAAAAGAAGATAATAATGCGCGCCTAGTCCGCATTAACGATCAACGATTGTTGAATAAGACGACAAGCCACTTGGCTTGACGTTTCCGCCACGTATTATATCTAAGCACGATTTTTAGAACACTGGACACACCTAATCTAAATCATCATGTATACACGCAAAAATACCCACTAATTTCATCTTTACAGGATAATCGAACCAAACATGTCTAATTCTTGATTTACTTTTGACCCTTGATATTTTTTAAATAAGGTGTCAGAATGTATTTGTAAAACATTGATTTATACATAGAGCAACCATTTCTAATCGAAATTCATAAATTACATGTTAGCAACGAAGATTTTCTACTTCTGCTTATATTTCTTATAGAAGAATTTAGTGAAAAAATTATAGTAATTAGTGTTTGAAAACTAATTCTAAAAGAATTTTCTTTTCATAAGGGTCCGTTTGATAGATAAATGTCGAAAGAAATTTCAATTTCATGTTAGTTAGAAAATAAAAATTCATCAAATTCATAGAAATCTGTTTTCCATGAAAATAAAAAAAAAAAACACCTTAAAATGATTGTACCTTGGAATTCGATTTCCATTTCCACGTTGCAATCAAACATCCAAAATAAAATTCGTTTTCCTCAAATGTGATATTTTTTGTTTAATTCGTTGCAATCAAATAGGGCCATTAAGAAAGCTATATTTTTATAGAATTAATCAAATGGGCTCAAAGTAGTTTTTTAAATCTCAAAATCTCCTTTTGATTTTTTTTGAAGTCCTGCAAATGATACCTTAGCCCCTAAATGACAAAGCTTTTTGAGATTATGGGCTCGTTTGGCATCACTTTTTGTACTTGCTTTTGCATTCTGTAGATGAGATTTTTGAGAAAGTTATTTCTTAATTGGAAAGTGTTTTTAAAGAAAATCATATTGGACTTTCTTCTTTTAAAATCTCATTTAATTAAAAGAAATATTTTCATAAAATTAGTTAAAATGGGTCTAAAAATAGCTTTTGAATCTCAAAAGTCTTACCAAATAAACCTTATAAGTTGGTGGATCCCATAAATTTTTGTGGTAAAAAAATGGATAAAAATTGTGAATCTAATAAACTGCATGATAAAAATAAGTTTCACCGACTTATAATTTCAACGTGGACTTGATATTTGTCAAAGCTTTTGATTGGTCTCGCGAGCCACTTGTCATCAACGGTATGGGTTCACACTTCACAACCGTGGAATAAAAAATAAATTGAAGCATTAGGAGGGTGGTTATAACTATTGGCTACAACTTGTGGGCAATATTACAATTCTCTTTGGCCTTACATTACTTGCATAAAAGACTTCACAACAAGTGCCCATCACACATATGCGCCAACCCAAATCCCATCACAAAAATCGAATTGAAGAGAGAGTAACGATTTTAGAGAAGCAATGTCGAAAAAGGGTTGTGAATTGTGCAGCAATCCAGCGAGAATGTTTTGTGAATCGGATCAAGCTAGCCTTTGTTGGGATTGTGATGAGAAGGTGCACGGTGCAAATTTTCTTGTTGCTAAGCATACTAGGAGCCTTCTTTGCCACGTCTGTCAATCTCCGACGCCGTGGAAAGCCGCCGGTGCGAAGCTGGGGCCGACAGTTTCCATTTGCCACACTTGTGCAGAAAACCAAGTGACGACTCAGAGAGATGAAGAAGACGATTCTCAAGAAAGTGAAAGTGATGATGGGGAGTACTATAGTGACAGTGATGATTATGTGGTGGGAGAGGAAGAAGAAGAGGAGGACGGCGAGAATCAGGTGGTGCCATGGTCTAATTCTAGTTATACACCACCGTCTCCGCCTCAGCAGCCGCCTGTAGCGAGCTCTTCCAGTAGCGAAGCTGATAATGTTTCTTTTACCTCATTGAAAAGAATGCGAGACAACCCATTTGAGTCCGAGGTACCTTCTTTCTTTTTCTCTTTTGTGTTTGTGAAAACATAGAAACTTGGAAACAAAAATGTTTTTGATGTGTTTATAGGATGAAGATGCGTGCTGTTCCTTGGAGTCCAAATTCACTGCATCAAATTTATCATCTGGCCACTGTTTTCAAGAATCTGAGATTATGGGTTCGTCCACAACGAGACTGTTTAGACCATTGAAGTTGCAGAGGGCGGAAGAAGAGGCTCCGATCAAGTCCAGGACGGCGGCGATCGTCGCTTCACTCAGAAGATTCCAGCAAGAAATTGTGTCTGGGGAAGAAGATGCATCTGCAATTATTCTAGGCCTTAGCAAACTCACCAGAGATTCTTAAACCCTGAGTCAAGATTGTTCAGACTGTTTCCAATGCTAATTCAAACCGACAAATTACACTGTTATTTGGGCTAATTTGCTAATTTCTGTTCGATGAACACACGCTATTGTTGCTACACCTTTGGAATCATTTCTCCCAATTTCCCCTTTCCCAATACTTTAACAATCCAATAAATTTGTTTGTTCTTGTATTGATTATACAATTCCTATTCTTCTTTATGCCACTTCAACCTTGTTGTTTGCCATTTTAGTTAAGTTATCGCTTACTATACTGTGCTTTTACCATATCAAGAAAGAAAAGTTCAGTTTTTTGTTTTAAACTATGTAGTACTGTCCAATCCAACAGGGCAGTAATTCTGATATTAAAAAGCCAAGAATTTGTTGTGATCTATACAACAAAAAAGAAAGAGAGTTTCATTTTTTTGGTTTGCTTTAAAGGTGATGAGTTGTTTTCAGGGTGCTAGATGCAATGAACGTCAAGAACAAGTTGAGAAAAGTCAGTATATAGATGCTGACAGCCCAACAACCTAATCCTATAATTGTTCTCCATTCAACTCAAAATAATCTTCTACACACAATGTGCTTAATGCTCCCATTTTGGCATTCAATTTTGCCTCTTGTTTCTCATTGAGTGGAACGTTGTTCGCCCAGCCGCATCTCGTCCCCGCCCAACAAGGCCTCGTCATAAGCGAACTACTCCGCGTCCATAGATTCCCTTGTTGATGACTCTTTGCATAAAGCATAAGTACTCTATTTTACAATTTGAATAAGTTCAAGATCAGCTACTCGAGATGAGATAGGATAACATGGGACCCTCGACATTCAATGGGTAAAAAGGCTCAACATTTTTGCTGTGTAAACTTGTGGTTCCTATCCTCTGCAGCCTTCTCATAATTGAAGTTTGAGTAAAGTTCTTTGAACTATATTAGAGTTAAAAGAGGTCGTACGGCTTCAATAATCGATGGATTAAAGAAATTATTAGCTCCACCAAATGCTAACCACAAGTTTAATCAATAATTCAAAGTTTGATAGAACTGTCCCTAGAAATTACAATTTGCAGAGAATATTATCCAACCCAAGAAAGCGATATACAACATACATTGAATTGTAAGTACAAGCCAACTTAGGATCAAAAGGAACCTCAGTAGCTGACTCCTCTTAACACATGGACCACAGAGCAACTTAAATTATAGCAATTGTCCCTACTCAAATAATCGTGTCTACTTTCAAATGCCTTTATATATTTGAAATAAAGAATTGATTATCCATTCTTAAACTCTGCGGGTAGATACGTTTCAAATTGTGCCCAGTCGCCTAGGCAGTTTGACACGTTATGGGCACTATCATGAACTACAATGAACCAAACCCTTATAGATGAGTTGAGTGAGGCTCAGATCAGCTCAGCTCGTGACCCAACTGAAGAGGCTTCGAATTGAAAATCAAATCATTAGAGCAGTTAAGTAGCCCAATGGCTCCTTGCCTGGCCGAAAGGTCCGGTGCAAGGCAAATCTTCCTGCCAGGCCTAGAGAAGAACCAAAGGCTAGGCTCTCAGCTGCTGCATAGAGCAGTTTGGCTCTCATTGGTTAGCAAAAAACAGCAAAACTGGAATTTTTTCCAAAGACAAACCTTCAAAACAGATTTGTGTAGAAGATAAAAGCAACTTGTCTACATGGATGGAAATTGAAGAAAATAGCACAAGTTTTATAAAGGGCTTGCAACAATTTAGACATTGCGGCATTATAAAACTGGTAATGCTAATTGAGAACAAAATACACATCAAAGATGCCAGTACCAATGACACATAAAGAGCAGATGAAGCAGGAAAGAGAAAGCAACTGTTTATACACGCAATATTACTCCATAAATCAAAGTAAATCTGAGTGTTTCTCGTCAACTGAAATATAGCCCGAAGAATATGATTCCTGCATACTGCAACTGAACGGTAGAAAAATCATCAGAAATTTGGCAAAAATAGTGACAAACTCAAAGATAACATATAAACAATCAAAAGACAGGTTTTGTGCATGCTATATTCCAATTCTAACGATGTTCACAATTGGAAATGGACAAGAGTTATTCAAGAATGTCCAAAAATCGGAATAAAACCACTAACATCCATAAAGATAGAAAATAGATAGAATTATTCACGAATGTCTCAAAATCAGGAATCAAACCACTGATACCCATAAAGATGGAAAATAGATAGAGTTATTAAAGAAGGGAAATGCCATTTGTACACTCCAAAGTGTACATCATGTTTGATACTTGCCTTGTTGTTACAAACTGATTTGAGGGAAAACCGTTTGTTTTTTAAAACTGTCAAACTTGGCGTACGCCAAGCATGATTAATTAAAGAATGTCTCAAAATCAGGGATAAAACCACTGAGATACCCGTAAAGATGAAATATAAACAGCAAATTTCAACAGGAACCCTAAACCAAATTAGATTACATACCTGCTGCCTTGAGAGGATGTCCCGAACTCAAGTTTGAATTAGATATCTGTCACGAACAAGCAACTTCAATAAAATGCTGAAAATGCAGGTGTATGCTAGTTGAAAATGGGAAAAAAGAATAAATATGGCAGGTATATAATATGAGAATAAAATAAGTCCAAATTTGAAGTTTAAGTATAAAAATCCTTTATTTGCAAATATTAAAATGATCTTGAGAAAATTTACAATTACTCACCTTCCAAATTCAAAATCTTCATTCTTCAGCAAATTTGCTCAATTGTCATTGTATGGTCTCGGAATAAGTTGTTTTTAACCAAACGTCAATGAGAATAAACAAGAAACTTTTCAATAAAATAACTCTTTCTACCTCATAAAATCAAATTTAAAAAAAAAAAAGCAGCAAAACCTAAACTGCATTTTGCAAGACTATGATTATAATTTTGGGAACATCAATACAGGAGAGCAACCCACTCCATTATATTCATTCATCATCACCATCAAATCCAGCACCTTCAATCACCATTATATGAACCAACCACAGCAAGCCAAAAACAATGAAACCTTAAATTTTATCTCTCATCTTGCCAAGAAGATACTGGTCATAGATAAAGTAAGAAATCAAGTTACATCAGTCTTGAAAACGTGGAGGTAGGCAGATGGCATGCCCACCCCAACCCAACAAAGATCTTAGGAGATCTCCCTTTTATACAATTATCCTTCAGTTAAAATAATGAAACATATACCTATATGCATGTATGCACATCCCCCTACCCCACCAACACACAACACACAAAAAAGCACATTCTATATTAAGACTGCATTTGCAAATGTAACTGCTAGATGCATTCATCACAACTAATTGCATGCTACTCCTTCTAAGGTCTCAATTACAGGAATAAAAAGTTTCACTGTTTTCAATTTAAATCATCAAGTAACCTGAGTTATCTTAAATTCTTAACAGTTGCCAGTATTTTCATTCTACAAATTACAGGCAAAGTTATTTAAATGGTAGCTTACTTCATAGTTTTTCTTTCTGTCGTTTCCATCTAACTAATTGAATTCAGCGTGTCAGATCCTAATTTATATTACATGGACCCTACTACTGACGCTTATTACCAATGTCACACTTCGACAAGAGTATGGCACGTAGGATCCTTTTCTTAAGTATAATGTGAACAAGAAACTGCTTCCAATAAGAGGACTGAGTTCTAAAGCTATTGCTAAACCACTTTTCAGCAATAGTGCTCCATCAGCAATGCTTACAAGCAAGAAAACACAAATGGAGACGTAAATATATTTCAACATCCTATCATCCTAGACCCATTTTGGGAGCCTAGTCTTATTTTTCTTTTGTTGGAATACTTGAGGACCAATTTACAATATTAAAGCCTAGCCTACTATGTCAGATGTTCTTAAATTGTGCCTTATAATAACTTTGTACAACTATCCAGGCCATTTATAGGAGAACTGGTGCTCAGCCCTAAAACTTAATCCATTAAATCATCGGATATCATCAGATTATTGCTCCACAAAAGATCTGGTTGGCCAAGAAATTAAATTCTAGAATCATACAGTTTGCTGGTACAATTTCCCTCTCTCCTTTTTCAATCTTTCCTTCTTTGGATATTCTACTTTGTTGTTTGGACTTTTGAAATTCAATCACAATATGCAGCCATATCCAACCCTGATCCCATCCTTTCGTGCCAACACAAATCAAATCTTCTAAAAGAATTGTCAATTCTTCATTTAATTATATCATTAAATTATACTTGCAAGATCCAATTTAGGAAGCCAACTCGAGTGCAGATCTCTAAACAGAACTTAAACAATTACTATTCATCCAGACCGAGCCCAGAAAGTTTCTTTTTCGTCCAATCATGATTTTATTGCTCTGCTAATCACAATCATAATCCTCTAGTAAAAATTCAAATTTCCATTCCCCCACATTCGCAACAACCGAAACAACAATAAATTTTTATTCAAAAACAGGTGATGCAAATATAAATTAATTGAAAAACCCAAGTAAAAAAGCCGACCTTTGCGATCATGGGTAGCATCGTGCTCGTTCTCCGCTGCAGAAGCCACGGACACAACAGGCTCGTCCCCTCCTTCACTATCCTTCTCTTCAGGATACCTGACGACGACGACAGGACAAACACAGTGCCTCACGCAGTAATCGCTGAAGCTTCCCAGCCTCTCATTGTTCCCCTTCTTCGTCGCGCCAAATCCACGACTCCCCATAATAATCGCGCATAATCCAAGCCTCTCCACTTCCAAGCAAAGCCTCTCCTTCATGTCATGGTCTTTCACAATGTGAATTTTGAACGGGATTTGAGCCTCCACAAGGGGCTGGGCGAGATCAGAGGCCTTAGTGGTCGTAAAAGTATCAAAATCTTCCTCAAGCTTCTGCTGAGACTCCTCATTCTCAGTGTCGACAATTGACAAATCAACGGAACCCCAATCAGCGCCGTAAAGGACAGAAGTAGGCCTCACATGGACCAACACGACTGCATCTCCGGGACGGAGGTAGTGGTGGACGGCCCACTTGACAGCGAAGGCAGACTCGTCACTGAGGTCGACAGCGATGCCAATCTTGCGCTGGGCGTTGGCGGTGGGTGTCTCGGTGGACAAGGGAGTAGTGGGGGGAGGGAAGCGCGGCGACGAGGAACGGACCTTGACGGCGGCAAGTGGTGGCAGGTCGGAATCCGGCGATGGGTTCTGCATTATCTAAGAACAGGGTCTTTTCATGCGTTTACCTGGGGGGAGTGGAGAGTAGGCCCGCCGCCCGCTTCATTTTAATGCTTATACGATTCTTAGAACTTTCTAGAGTGAACAAAATCACATTAATTTTTAAGAAATTATATTTTATTAATTTTTCATTTATTCAAAATTATTCTCATTATTATCTATCACTATCGATATTAAATACCAACCTAGACGATAATTACATTATATTAAATGATAAATTTTATTAATCTCATTTTTATAAGGGTGACGTGGACAACAAATATAGGATCTTCTCACATCCACATGGGCTTCACTTGTACACTTGGACAAACCAAAATTGTACATGGCATTTTTTATGGGGATAATGTTTTTTGTATACCGCCGGTGTACACTCCCCTCACAAAAAAGGGGGCCCACCTCAAATAAAAAAATCATGAACCTCCTATTGTGAGGAGGGCTGTACACCGAGGTGTACACGGTATACATGAAGCATTATCATTTTTATGGTGGGGAAGGCGAGATAGTCAAGTAGTCAATGTAAAATTCAATTGAGTGTGGCATGTGTTAAAACTTGAGCCACTAAGCATAAAAGGGTCGGATTCGAAAGGTTTATCGTGAATATATTTAAAACAAACTTATACCTTTGTGAGTTTAAAGTTGCATTACCTTTAAATGCTGCAATGTGTGAGTTTTTATAGTGAAAGATGTAAAATGACAACCGTTGAATGCAATAACATGGCCTCATCTTGATGGAATCCATTAATTCTAGGTTGTCTAGCGTTTAATGCTTCTAACAAACCGCTACTCTAAAGTCTAAATTGATCTCTGAAATATAAACGACAATTGGACCTTTTAGGTGTCTACTACGAAGTTGTCATATCAATTAGTCGTAGGAAGATTTGTGCAAAAGATATCCTTAGAAGAAGCAATGTGAGGCGATGCTTTCTAATACTATGGAGGCCAACTACTTTGTACTTCTTCTCTACAGTGTGCGAAGCGCTTCACTTGGGCCATGGAGGCCAACCTCCTTATGGTACTTTGACTGAAGTGGTGCTCACCTCGACTACATGTATGTTGCCTCACCTTGATCAGGTAAGAGAGAGATGTGGAGTGTGGGTTTGATTGACTTGCGTGGAGGTGAGGCAACATACACGTGGAGGTGATTTGGAGCTTCGTCAGAAGAAGCTTAATAGATTCGTTTAATTATAAAGTCACATGATTCATTTAATTGAACTTATAAAGTGTAACCATCTAAATTGGTGATCAAGTACCACCGGTATTAGATAGCATGATTTTTTCTCTTGTATTTGAAGATAATAAAAACAATTGACAAAAATACACGTATATCCTAATTCTATATTTATTTTTTTGTTCTTAAAATATTTTTCAATTCTCTTTTATTTTAATTAATCATAATAAATTTTATAACGCAATATATTGTTATATCCAAGAAAATTTACAGTCTATCTAGATGCAACGTTTGTCGCAAAAAGGGGTCCATACCGTGTCCATGTGATATGGAATGAACAATTTATGCCTCGGTGGTCGAGATCTATCAGGAAAAAAAATATCTTGATCGTCGAGATTTATCTGAACAAAAGAGTCTGCACAATTTAACACTTAAATTAAAAGCATTGGATGGCCTCGGACATGAATATGACTCATCTAAGTGCACATTTTAATAAATTATTCTTGATGCTAGTGCATCAAGCGCAAATTGAGTATTCCTAAAAAATGACTAAAATGTACTTATTAATGTCCTATATGTGTTAGTGACTGCAGAATTTATACTATAAATCGAATTTTTTATGGTGATTCTTTTAGAAATAGTGTGGAAAATTTTAAAACAAATGAAACTATTTTCACCTGATAGACAACGGTTTTGTAGATAAAACGTTGATGTGGTTTATATTCTAACACGACGCTTTTTTTTTTGTAGGTAAAAGGCTGATGTGTAAGGTTGGCAACGGGGCGGGGCGCCCCACCCAACCCCGCCACCCGCCCCGGGCGGGGTTTTGCCCCTTTCCCGCCTCGTTTGTGTGTGTGTGTGTTTTTTTCAGTTATTATTTTTTTTTTACAGTTAATTAATTAAATTTTTTTTTTTTAATTCTTCACGGGATGGGTTCGGGGCAGGGCACCCTCGCCCCGCCCCGTCAACCCATTCGGGACGGGTTCTTTTGCCCCACTTGGGGCGGGCCCCATCGGGGAGGGGTGGGGCCGGACGGATTTTTTTGCCATCTCTATTGATGTGGTTCGTATTCAAACAAAATGCTTTATATGTAGAAATATTGTCTCTGTGTAATGAGTGCAGTAATAAATTATTGCCAATAAACAAAATCGAAAATGTCACGTGAGTGAAACATTGTCATCATTACTAAAAACATAACACTTTTATAATACAACTATTCTCAATGTAAAACAACTACAATAGATTTTCTATTAAATTATGGTTAATAAACATAATTGAAAATCCCAGATGACTCAAATCTTGTCATTACTCATATACAATGAATTTTTTTAGTTAAATAATGGTCCGTGTATGTAACATATAATGATTTTACATATAACTATTGTACTATATAATATACGATAAGAGGTTTTAGAAAATAAAATATTGATAAATGATCATAAACACAACGATTTTGCCTAAAAAGCATTGTAGTACAAAGGCAAACAGCCAAAATGCGAAACACTGTTTAATACATATTTTTTTCTTCTAAAAATCATTATTCAAAACTCCATTTTTAAAAGTAAGGTTGTCATTTGTTAAACAGGAGGCTCAAATATAATCAATTATTACTCTCCTAAGTTCAAAATTTCCAAAAACAGAATTAAGCTAAGTTTGAAAGTAATTAGTGTGTGTGTGTGTGTGAACCTAGGGCCAGTTTGAGAGTTTTTTTCAGGGATTTTGATCGATTTTGAATGGCACCATTTAAGAGGGTTGAAAAAATTGGTATTTGCTAAATTTTTTTGGCCTCCAATTTTGGAGGTTTAAAAACTATCCAAAATTGGTGTAGTGTAATTTTGACCGATTCCCTCAACTTTACGAAATCGGCGAATTTTGATGGTTTCTCATATTTTCTTCTAATTTTACCCTCTATAAAATAATTATTTTCAACCAACAGATTTTTTTTTCATAACTAACTGGTAAATAAAAATATATTAACTAAAAAATTAATTTTTAAGCAAGTACATTATAATTAAAAATACTTATAATTAAAATACTACTTATAAGATAAGAAAATTTATAATATAATTAAAAAATTACTTATAAGTAAAAAATCATTTTTTATGTAAACATAACTAGCTGGTAAATAAAAATATATTAACTAAAAAATTAATTTTTAAGCAAGTACATTATAATTAAAAATACTTATAAGTAAAATACTACTTATAAGATAAGAAAATTTATGTTATAATTAAAAAATTACTTATAAGTAAAAAATCATTTTTTATGTAAAATATTTGTTTATAAAATAAAAATACTACTAATAAGACGAAAATTCACTTATAAAACATAAAAAGTTACTTATAAGTAAAAAAATCACTTAAAATTATTTAAAAGTATAAAATTTACTCATAATTATAAAATTTACTTATAAGTAAAAAATATTAACTTTTACATTTTTAAGTTAAATATTAACTTATATGTAAAAAAAATAACATATATGTAAAATATCACTTATGAGTAAAAAAAAAAAATCATATAAGAAACTATAAACTGAAAATTTTGAGAAGGTTATTTTTTAAAAAAACTTTCAAAATCGGTAGATAATAAACTCTCAAACATGGATTGGACAATTTTAAAAATCACTACTAAAATCACTCAAAATCAATCCGCTCATAAACACTCAAAATTATTACTTTGAAAAACGTACATAACCGGTACGTCGAAACTCTTAAGCAAGACCCTAAGACTGTAATTATAAAGTTGAATAAGAAGAAAGACTACAAGCTGATAACCGAAAAATCCACAGGTCTAATTGCTTTCTTGATAACACACAATTCGCCGAAGCAAGAAAGAGAGCCTGAAAGAGAGATCAGTAGAACTGGATGCTTCAAAATCAGTTGGACTGTCACAAGTCTCATTGCTTCTACAACACATTTCCACTCCCTGAACTAGAATTTCTAATAATTAATACACATATTCTTGTAAATAAATGAAAGAAATATATAGAAAAAGGTAGCACAGAGAGAGAGAGAGAGAGAAGGATCACCGGCTGGCAACTGATAACTGAATATCCCTTTATTACCACTTCTTGATTTTCTTGGTTAATACTCCGATAGTCTCCAACATATAATCCTAGAAGTCATAGTTCCCAATGGAAGAAATCAACATATACATGCCTGAATTGACTCCACTGCTCCCCAGATTTTCACCGTTAACCCTCATGATTTTCTGCAAGGTCAAGAAATTATAGGGGGAGCATAATTCTCATTGCAGTTTTACTGAACCACACTGCACGTCGAATTTAAGGGTTTTGGTTGAAAATAGTTAAGATTGATGGACATGAACCAAGGTGACAAACAGTACGAGTACAATATTAGGTAAATCTGATCATCATTATGAACCATTTTATATGATAAATTACAAATCTATATTAGGATTTCTTGTTGATGTATAATTTTGAGAATAGAATTCGTAAAAAATTGATATTTTTGAAGAATTTATAGTTACAAAGTAAAAAAAAAAAAATATGGGTTCACGTGCAAAAGTATTATCATTGAAAATATGTGATTGAAAATTATTTTGAAAAAAAAAAATTAATTTTAAAGAATATGTACCAAATGGAGGCTTAAAAGAAAAATTAAAAAACTGGTGCATCAACCAATCAAAATGGGGTTTCAAGAAGCTTTCACAGCCTTCGTTTTACTGAGAGTTTTCTGCACACATATACTCAGTATAGATTTGTACTCTTTTATCGAAGTAGGCTAATACAAATAGTCTCACATACACAAACAAACATATGGCAGGCTGCTGCTGCTACTTGCTATTACTAACTACTTAATTACTGCTTTTTTTTAGCATTCTATTTTTATATCTTTTTCACGTTTTTTAAAAAGAGTCCTGAAGTGGATTGTTGACTCCCAATTAAAGAAAATTTGCAGAGGCATTCCTTGTGTTTCAGCACACACAAGACACAGATAAAACCTAACAAGGCAGTGCCTTTCATTAATTTATATACAGAGAGAAGATAAAGACTTTCTAGGGGTTTCTTATGTAAATCATGTAGTGAATTCTTGAATGGATTGTATAATTTATTTAATCTGTAGAAAATGTTTGGGAATTTGAATTACAAAGCCGGATTAATAAAGAAAATTTGATGGAAATAGAGTCTGTTTTAACTGTTTATATTTTTCATTTATTTCTGTGCGTTACTTCATTTAGGGTTTCTACTTGGGTTGGTTGTCTTGTGTATGAAAAATATTGACATTTCTCTCAAATCCCTCTTCAATTTTCGATAAAAGATTCCCGATTTCTTTATGTTCTTTTCGTTTTTTTAAACTTTCTATTTTTTCGAATTTATCTTCCTCGAAAGGAGACTCGAATCCTAGGTCAATTTTGTGGTAAAACTTCGTTCTTCCCACTTGATCTAGGCCTTAGTCTCTCGATGTTCTCAGAATATATAGTTGCAGTGTTATTCATTGTTTTCGCAAAAATAAAAATAAAAACGTGACTGTCTTTGTTAATCGTTCTTAGAATAGTTGAAATGTATTGTTCAATTTTGGAGGTAAAAATAGTTTGAGAAACAAAAGGATAATAAAAAAAGCGGTGTTAAATTTCTTG
This sequence comes from Fraxinus cuspidata, assembly GCA_903798385.1. Classification (NCBI taxonomy): domain Eukaryota; kingdom Viridiplantae; phylum Streptophyta; class Magnoliopsida; order Lamiales; family Oleaceae; genus Fraxinus; species Fraxinus cuspidata. The sequence goes on from CAIGRP010032480.1 coordinate 15,055, forward strand.
GTAACATAAATTTCACAGAAATGTGAAAAGACAAAAACTAAAAACTGCTAATAAGAAAGCTTGAGGGACAGATCAAGAGAAGTGATTGCATCAAAACCAGTTTCTCTTTCTGAATTAATCCCCAAATTCATCATTGCCACTTCATTGTTGCATATGCTTCTACTTCCTGGAAAAAAATCATATTCCATGAACATAGTTCCATTTCCTGTACTTGAATTTCCCTTCCTGTGGAGTGCCACTACTTCCACACCCTACAATTTATTAACACAATTTCTATGTTAAATCTTGTGTGTTCTAATATCACAACAGATTAATAAGATAAATAAAGCTCACCGGCCGGCAATTGCTAACTGGATATCCGGCATGAGGGACAATCGGTGCCTGTATTCCTACTTCTTGAACCTTTTGCTTAATATTTTGATTATCTCCAACATTTAATCCTAAGAAGTCGGAATTACTGATGGGAGATACCTGCGTATAGAAGCCTGATTTGGCTTTACTGCACCCTGAAATTTCGCCATTAACTCTCTTCTTCTGCAAGGCCAAGAAAGAGATTAAAAACATCGAAAAATTAGCAATCTAATGGTATGTTAAATTTCAAGATTATGCTTGAAAGTTGTTTTACCTTGTGACAAACATTACAGCGTTCATAGTAACATTTAACGCCATTTGGTGTTGAAGAGAGCTCTTTCGAGTTCCTCGATCCACCAAATCCAAACGGATCCACTTGAAACTGATCTTGAAATCCAAAGAAACACTGATTCTGGTTCAAGCTCATTTGTCCAATGCCTCCATTCACAGTCCCAAACCCACCCAACTTTACAAACTGCAGAGGAACAGAATTAGGATTCATCACAGTAAGATTAGACAAAGAAGCTGGATTAATGGCGATGGTCTGGTTAGTGGGGTTTTTCAACCCTTCTTGCACCCTGAGCCGCTCAAGCTGAGCCACCCCCATGCCTCTCTGAGGCTGCTTCTTCTTCTTCTGACCACCCATGGCTTCATTACCTTTCGGCTTTCTTCTTCCAGTACTACTTCGTATTGGCTGGTGATCATGTTCCTCAAATAAATGAATTTGTAGGTTTGTGTTTGTATTGTGATCAGAGGCCATGAATACAGAAGTAGCCATTAATTGTATACTCCGATAGAAGGGCTTGAAGAGATCTAGAGAGAGAAAAGAAGTTGAAGTAGGACAGCTGAGACATGCAAGATGAGCATAGGACGTGTATATATACTGCTTATGTTGTGATTCTTGAAGCTTTTTGTCTGTCTATATGTATATGAGATATGCATCTGCAGCAGCAGCAGCAGAGTTGATATTGCCACCTTTCTTTTCACTTTTACCAGATCTGTTGATCTTTTGTCTTTTGTTTGGTGCTTCTGATGACTGAGATTTTGTACCACTTTTTGGTTGGTAGGAACTTTTGTGGGAAAATGATTAATGAACTTTCAGACAACTAAAGATTGGTGCACTTTTAATTAGGCTACAAACATCAACTTATTAGGATCTTGTTTAATAACAAGGTTATAGCTAATCATTTGATTTCCTAAAAATCTGGATTTTAGCTAAACAAAAGACGTTAGTTTCTTGATGTCTAGTAGTGTAAGTTTGTCTATAGAACTCTTGTGACTGTACTCTACTCCAAATCGTAATATGATATCTCTATATATTAATAAAATGATCGGTTCACTTTATTTACGACCCATGTCTTTCTTATTTTGTGCCCCATAAAAAGTGTGTCGTGACACACCATCAATTCTGTCATCGTCCAGGGAGATCGTTTGACAACAATTTATCTAACATATATTTTCCCACCCATAAACACAAGTAACACGAGCCACTTATATGAGCCAAGGTAGTGGGCTTTAGGTTAAGAATAAAGGCCCAAAAGATACCAACAAATGGGCTTTCAATCGAGAAACATTTCAAGGTAATAGGTTGGGTCATGATGGGCGATGAGCAACACTAATGAAATTATGTTGCTTCAAATGGTCCACATAAGTTGTCGGAATGATTTGTTCATTATGGTGTCAACATTTCAATAATTGGCCGAGGCCTATGAAATATAATCCAAACTAATAAACCAGTTTAACATCATAGCCCGAATTTATTGGGTATCAAAACCCAACAAATTCATCTATAGTTACAAACTTTTCNTTCATTATGGTGTCAACATTTCAATAATTGGCCGAGGCCTATGAAATATAATCCAAACTAATAAACCAGTTTAACATCATAGCCCGAATTTATTGGGTATCAAAACCCAACAAATTCATCTATAGTTACAAACTTTTCTCAATTTTTTTCGGAAAAATATTCTTTCATTTTTATTTTTCAAACGCCCTTAAATGACCTTTTGCTTTGAATTCAAAATTAAAAGTAGCATTCCAAGAGGGAACCTATAGAATGGGCGTGGGCTGTTTGCACATATGAAATTATGCATTATTTTTACTGGTTTTGAGACTCATAGGTCATACACGGGTGTGGTTTGAGCATTTGAAGCACAATCACATCGACTGAGATTTGAGTGTAATGTTTCGAAATCTGTAATCAAGAGTCAAGACTATATCTAGCTTTTGAAAGTAAAAAATCGAACCGCTAAACGACTTAAATTGAACATTTCCTACGTAAACGTTCTTAAAAATTGAGACGATTAATTAGATTTTTTCATTCATCCAAGATAATACTAAATGATCTCCATCAATCCAAAGTCTCGTACTAGACACACAAATGCAAACTATCAAGTTCTAGAAGATATAAGACAGTGAAATAGGTAAAGATTTAACCCCTATTATTTACAAATTTTTTAAAACTCTTTTTCAACCACACTTGCTCTTAACTAATAAAAAAATTTTACACGTAAATCCATTACTTTTCGTGACCTCATATTCTTTAAAATTATCACTTTTTACAAAATCTAATCCCAAAAAAATTTGTATCAAACATGCCCTTAAAATCGTTCTTTTCAATTCCTCTTATTTAGAAGCAAAAATTGAATTGGCAGGTGTGAAATGGTCCCCTAACAAAGGGGGGCAGAGGCATCCTTTTATTAGGTGTCTGCACAAATCCCTATAATTCCATGCAGAGCCACGATACCTCTCAGAACTACCATAATCCATCATGTCTGCCCAAAATCAGTACATCCAAACACACCGTATCCTCATACTAAACAACCCCTCCACGTCGCTTTTCCTCAGCCGCCTCATAATCTTTTCTCCTCGTTCGTACGAGCAAAGATTATCTACATTGTAACCCCAACCAATGTGGACCCACACTAGCTTGGGACCATTCATCTTTCCACCCTATTGGCTAATTTGGGAAAGCCTGTGGCTCCCACCTGTTGAGGTGGTGGGATCTAATTAATTGACATCATGACATTTGTAGAAATAGCATTATTCCAAGAGAAAATGTTTTTGGTAGGTCATGCTGTTTGGATTTTGTATTAGTGACTTGATCACTTAAATCTTCAAAAAAATGTGAGAAAAAAATTTGTATTGTCGATTCACTTCTTCGATTGGTAGAATTTTTTCTTTTTTTTTTTTCGTATTTGACACCTGTTTCTTGATTTTTGTTTTATTAAACAAATTGAGTTCTTTCTTGAAAATGTGCATTTGTAGAGTGCTTAAAAAGGGGGTTTGATTTGGACATTTGGTGATAAAGAAGAATTATGAGATCTATAACCTAAACTCTATTGACAAAGATGTCATGACAAGGAAATGCAACAACACCTTGTGCATGTTTTCTAGGTTCTTTCCATGTGGATATCCACATTTGATAGAGTTATTAAGTTTGTGTTTGAGCTACATTATATAGAAATAATGTATTCTGGAATAGTAAATTGATATAAAATGTGTGGTTGAAAAAGAAGGAAAACTTATTGATGTGATAAAAAATATAATTTAATTGAAGAATGTGTTGTTGAAAAAGAATGAAAAGTTATTGATGTGATGGAAAATATTATTTTATTGAAAAATGAGTGGTTGAAAATAAGTAGAAGAATAAAAATGAATATCTTAATGTGGCTCAAACATGGGCTTA
>CAIGRP010032481.1:0-20477 GCA_903798385.1 Fraxinus cuspidata
ATAAAAGAATATGTATCTCTTGGCAAAAAATAAAAATAAAAATAAAAATAAAAATAAATAAATAAATCCTCCGTTCTGAATGAAAACACGGTGCGCGGACAAGGGCACCGTGTCCGGACACCTTGTGTCCGTGTGGTGCCCGTGTCCGCGCACCATGTCTCTGTTCAGAACGGATTTTTTTTTTTTTAACAGTGAATTTTCACTAAAGTTTCAACTTTCTAAGTGTATATATTTATGTATCTGAATTCGCTTTTTATTTGTTTTTTTCTGATAATCTTGAAAATTTTACATTTTTCTTGTTGCATAAAATTAATATTGCAATTAATAAAAGAATATATATCTCTTGGAAAAACAAATCTCCATTTTGAACGGAGACACAATGCCCGTGTCCGCGTCATGTTCGGACACCGTGTATCCATATCCGCGTCATGTCCACGCGGTGCCCGGACACGACATCTTGTCCGTGCACCGTGTCTCCGTTCAGAACGGAGATTTATTTTATTTTAATTTTTTTAACATTGGATTTTCACTAAAGTTTCAAATTTCTAGGTGTATATATTTATGTACCTGAATTTGGTTGTTATTTGTTTTTTCTGGTAATCCTGAAATAATTTCTAGCACATCCTTGTTCATTGTTAAATTTTAACCTGATTCCATAGGATGTTGCAAAAGATATCACAAGAGGGGCTTTATTCACTCATACAAAACTGATATTGACAACTGCAAAAATGCCAGCACTACATTTTAATAAATGATCCTTTCATTTTCAAAATAATAATGATAATGATGAATAAATAATGAGTAAAATAATTTTGCTAGATTTTGTAAATGAGCAAGTGTAATGACAAAACACAATGAGGGTGAAGAATTTGTTATCATGCTAGCAGTATATTTTAATATATGTTCTTTCCTCTTCTCTAGTTCTAAATGTAAAACTTGCATTATAGGCTGCTGATATCGAGTTAGCACTTTCCAACAAATGAATTATACATTATAAAAAAAAATTATTTATACTGTCAATGTAATTGATAATATTGATGCTTCAAACATTTTTCTTATAGGTCATGGTAAATTCGCTACATTTAAACCATCTCCTCCATTCAACTTCCTTGGAAGTGTTCACAGGGAAACATTTCAAGGTTTGGTCAACATGAATTCATTTCCCTTGTTACTAGAGGTATCATCTCATTTCCAGGATTTTCTTGTTTTTCAATTTATAAGGTCTGAGCTCAATTATCTTAATCTTAATGTGTTCTATTGCCCTTAATTAGTGATTTGAGTAGTTAATAGATCAAAATGTGAAATATTCCAACAAAAATGAACTTCTTTTTTATTGAGAGGGAAAGATGATAATTTCGAAAGTTATAATTATATATTTAATAGAACTAAATAGGCATTTGAATGTTGATTAACTCTTCTCACTTCTCTGTAATGCTTTTTCCTTCTTTTTTTTTTTTCAAGTTTAGAGTTTGGGGATTGGACACGAGAAAGAACAAGCACTTGATTGTATTGGAAACAATGTCAAAATCTTTTAAACAAAATAAATTTTGGATGGGAGTGTCTTTAGAGTTGATGGTTTGCAACATCTCATAACATATCTAAAGATCGAGTCTGTAGCTATATCACGGGACTCTTATACCTTGACTTAGTGCCTACATTTTCTTGTTTCTTCCTCCCATATTGAACAAGGATGTGTATATATTTTTGTTTGTCATCAGTACAAGATATTTCTTGTTCTTATTCTTGAAATACTGTATTAGGATAATCACTTTCTTGTTTAATCAAATGCATTTTTGATCTGTGAATGTTGTCATCTACTGAACTGTACTTAAAAGTTGGGTGATTAATGAAATTACATCCATAATCACTACAATAGAAAATATGCTATCATAAGCCACTGTTTATACTATATACATATTATCACCTCATATAGGCCGCCACGTTTTCACTAAAACAATGCCTTTTCAGCAACGTCAGCATGACATCTTTTTTTTTTTGTGGCTATTCATGCACCCATCACCTCATTTCAGTATTTCTTCGTTTTTACACACCACTTCATACACACAACCATCGCAAAAACTTTTCATTTCTTTTTCTCCGTGCCTTCTCCAATTTTGATTTGTTTTTCTATTTTGGTAATTAAATGTCAATTTTTTTCCAAATATTCTAGCTTCTTTTCCAGTTGTTGATTTAACGTTCCAAAACAATTTCTCAAATCTCATGCAATCAAGCTCTTCTTCTTTAGTTCTTGATTTATGGTTGAAATTGGATGCTTCGTTGTGAGTTTTTCCTTTTCTCTTCTTATTTCTTTCACACATTACACACAAAAGAAGAGACATGTATAATGTAAGCAAAAAGTGAATTTTACGATTTTAGTTTAATGCGTGTTTTGGAATTTTTTTTTATTTCCCAGAGCAGATGCACATAAGAATTCAAATCCACATTAATAGAAAATTACACTTTTTAGCATGTTTGTTAGGATGGATTGGATGGCACCAAACACTACAGATGAAGGACATTAAGCTAAAATCATCTTCACCGTATAGTCCAATCCTATTCCTAGCTGTGTATGAAGTGTACATAGTGTTTCTTGTTGTAACAAGTTGAGATTGGTTAATCATCATTTTTTATTTGAGATTTATTTTTGATGTACACATTGGAAGTTGTCTTATTATTCATGTTTAGGCTAGTACTTGGCCGAAGAACATTCTACAGGTTAAGTATGGACCACATTATTTTCAAAGGAATAGAAGTAATTGTCCCATGTAATTTGGAGGTTTGTTTTGATTGATATGAAAATCGTATAATATAACTTGAATTGTTGTTGCTGATATGACAATGATATAGATGTGGTTTCTTTGGTTCATTTTTTAGTTGTTGCTATTTTGCAGGCACATTCAGCCTTGACCGTTTACATTTTCAATGAAAATTATACTCAGAAACTTTAATACCTTACTTTTGATGAAATAGTACACAATTTGCTTCTACTTCTATAGGTACAATCGAGGAAGAAATTAAAATATTTTGTACAAATATACATGGAAGTTTATGCCTATGTGTTAGAACACACAATCATGTTTCTCCAATTAACTGCTTTTGTTATATAAGTTTCAGAATTCCAAACAAATAGTGCAAGAGAGCATCCTAAGTGTTTTAGCTTCAGTTGTTGATTCACTTGAGGTACACTATTCTGTAATTATTAAGTGTTATTTAGCACTTCCAGAAATACTATAATACGATTAAGTCGTACTTGAAAGTTATCTTGATTAATGCTATTGACAAGTTTAACTGCATCCTCTTTGAAGTTCTCATTTCCAACCGTCATAATGCATTCCATGGCTTTGGCACAAAGTCTTTAATACCTTACTTTTGATGAAATAGTACACAATTTGCTTCTACTTCTATAGGTACAATCGAGGAATAAATTAAAATATTTTGTACAAATATACATGGAAGTTTATGCCTATGTGTTAGAACACACAATCATGTTTCTCCAATAAACTGCTTTTGTTATATAAGTTTCAGAATTCCAAATAAATAGTGCAAGAGAGCGTCCTAAGTGTTTTAGCTCCAGTTGTTGATTCACTTGAGGTATACCATTCTGTAATTATTAAGTGTTAATTTTATTTTGCTTTACTTGGATATGTAGTCCGTTTAACTTTATTTATAAAAGCACTTCCAGAAATATTATAATGCGATTAAGTCGTATTTGAAAGTTATCTTGATTAATGCTATCGACAAGTTTAACTGCATACTTTGTGCCAAAGCCATGGAATGCATTATGACGGTTGGAAATGAGAACTTCAAAGAGGATGCTAGCAAGTAATAATAAAAAACTTAGTATTGATTGTGTTTCTTATCGAATTGAATATATATTTTTCTTATTACGTGATAATCAATTGTTTGTTCGTTGATTTCTTTTAGCTCTTACATTAATTCTTTATTCTTCATAAGCATAACATGTTCTTTTTTTAAAACCATCTTATGAATATCTTTCACATTTATAGATGAATTTCTCGAAAATTTATACACACTTATTTTAATATTAATCAATTAACGTGCAACGCACGTTAACCCACTAGTATGTTTAAAAACTTCAGCAACTGTCTAACCTATTCTACAATAATTTTATTAATTAATTTAAAATTTAGTATATATTAATCTTCATCACCGAAGAATAAAAACCTTGCTATAGAAAATTATTGAGAAAGCTTTGGTATCATGGAGAGAGATTGTAGAAACATAATAATGCGTTCATGATATATGTAAGTATTGTTTTACATTATTTTTTATATTGTGTCAAATTGCACTACATGATTGTACAATTTTTAAAAACAACACACTTCTATGTCCAACATTTTCTAAATTTACACACAATATCATCCATGAAATGCACACTTCCCATAATTCTAATTCATTTGCAAGTAGCTACCCAAATTTTGCAAAAAAAGCCAGATGCCAGTAATCTCACCGTACACGTGGCAATTTTGCAACCCTTTCTTTTCGTCCATGATTTCAGCATATTCGAGAATTCTGTTTGCCGGAGATTGCAGGTTTGGCAAAGTTTGAAAGGTAAATTGCACCGGGGTCCCAAATGTTTCAAGAAAGTATAAAAGGATCCCAAACTTCTATTGTTTGCAACACCTTCCTAAATGTTTGTGAAAATACGGAATAAGGACCTTTAAATAACCAAACCATTATAGGAAGGGCGAAAAGGTCTCTTAATAAGTAATAAATTAGAATTTTAAAAGGGAAACAATTAATAACAAGAATAAAAAAATAAAAAAGAAATGGAAATGGCTTGAAATCAATCTGGCAAGGACAATTATGGTGACTTGTTTTAGGGGTGGCAGGGGCAGAGATTGTAATGAATGAGTTCTTATTTTTCTTAATGCTCTTTTTCAATTATTATAAGTAACTAAATTCGAAAACACTATTTTTCCCTTTTTAAAAAAAATGATCAACTAAAGATCAAGGGTTGCATATTTGGTCAACTAGCCGATTTCTGGATGAGTTTCATCTAACGAAATAGAGTCACTGACGGTGATAACCTCTCTATGCTACTTCCATTTTCCACTCTATTTAAAAATCCAAGTGCAGATTTGGTGTCAAAATTTATTATAGTTCAGTGGTGGTCACCATTATCTGGCTTAAGAAATTGAATACAGATGGAATAGCAAAGGGTTAGGTCGGGACTTTCCAGATGTTGAGGAGTACAAATTACAATGTCACGGCCTTTGAATTAAAACCTCTACAGACCAAATCTCGGCATCTAGAAATTTGATGAATTTAGGTGAAACTGAAGTGAAGCAATTGGACAAGTCAAAAAGATTAGGGACTAATTTCTAAACTATTGGAAACATGGGGACATACTAGAGCAACAATGGAATTTCAAGATCCACTTTGCAAACTTCCAGGACCTACACGAGCAAACTTGCAACACTCAGACTTTAGGGGTTGATTTTAACAATCGGGAAACTTTAGTCACCAATTTGTAAAAAACAGAAAACACCAGGGCCAATCTACAATGCATAGATAGTTTAGGGACTGATTTACATCAAAGTGAAAGACTACAGACTAAATTGCAAGTTTATGAAAATTTAGGGACAAACAATAATAATTAAAAAACTTAAGAGGCAAATTTGAAATTATTGAAAAATGTAGGGATAGCTATTTTGGATAAAGGTGGTGGGTTTGTTTGATAGTAGGGATGGATTCTTCCAGAAATAGGGAATCGTCAATCACTTCAAGAGCCACAATTTGTTGGGATAAAATTGAGATAATGTTCCTCCGGTTGCAGATAAGTGTTTGTTTGGCGGCTTAGATGAAATCTCCTTTAAGCAGGGAATATCAATCCCTCTGAGAGCTATCCCGTCAAATTGCAACTAAATTTTGGGAACAAGTGAGAGCACTTCCAGTAGATTTTCTAATTTTAAAGAGCATATTCTATAATTTAAAAAATATCTATAAATTTAGAGAGTAAAAATTTTTTTAAGTATTCCAACAGGTTCTTTATATTTAAAACTCCCCAAAAAATATTTATTGTTTTTTTTCTATATTTTATATTCAATAGTTTTTTTCCAAATTATAATATTATTTTCATTTTTTGAAATTAAAATATCTTGAATGCATTTAATTATAGAGTGGATTTGACTCTACAAACTCATTCTCTAAATTAAAATGTTAATTTAAAGAGTCACTTGAAACATAATTTTCAAGGTTAACTCTTTAAAATAGATAGCATTTTATATTTAAAGAATCTTTTCAAGAAGCTCTAAGAAATTCGTGATTAGTATTTTAGTTGGTACCTAAAATTCAGTGATCGAAGAAGTCACGTCTACATCAATCGACCAAGAAAGTTCAACCGTGAATCGTTTGAACATCAAGGCATCAAGTACGAGCACACTTTTGGGAAGACACTTTCTCAATTGAATTTCAGAAGTTGAGAGAGATTGAACTACAAGCGCAGGAAGATCATAAAACCTTGGAGCATGTTCTTGGAATTCCACTTGGAAGAGACAAATGCAGAAGATCTTAGAACAGGTTTTGGAGCAGACCTTGGAGTTAGCAAGAAATAGATCGAGAAATCTAGTGGAGTTGGCTAGATAGCATCTGACTGCAACTCACTCCATATTGTCTATAGTGGAGGCAACTAACTTGGTCACAGAATTTTTACCCAGTGGGTTTCTCTCTCATCAATATTGTGTTATTTACTACTTTCCTTATTACTTCTAAAATTCAACATAGGATAATTGAACTTGTATGCTTAATCATCTAGAAACAATTAAAAGTGACTTGTTGCTTTTGATTGATTAATTCTGCACATAGGGTCAAAACTAAAAATGGATAAGTAAGAATCATTTGATAACTTAAAAATCATTTAAGTTGGTAATCCGTAAACTCTATATATATATATATATATATATATATATATGTATATGTATATATATATATAAACCCATGCTGCAACGGACCCAGTACTCGAAAAGAGGGCGCAACTGTGCATAATGGGCTCTGCCGGAACAATGCTCTGAAGTGAGGAAGAAGCCAATGGATGAATTTTTGTTGAAATTTTCTAGGATGAATTTCTTTTCAAGTTTGCTTGGTTTGTGGTCAGTTGCGGTTTCATTCCATCACCATCGTTGGCTGCAAGTGCAAGCGGGTTCTCCCTTCTAGTTTGGACAGTTTCAAGGGTCATTTGTTTTGTCTGATCCTCTACATTTTCTGGCGGTGTTGGTCGACTTTGGTTCAGGGGTAGATCTTTCAGCTTCCAGCCTGCTTGTGTGTGCTTCAGGCAGCTTCGCAGCTGGTTGGTTTCTTCCCGTTTTCAGTTCAGTTTCTTTTATGGGTGCAATTTATTTCTGATTCTGGTTCAGCTTTGTGTGGTGTCGGCTTGTCTGTTTTCTATTGTGTTTGTTCAGTTCATTCAGTCCAGCTTAGCCTCCAGCTTCAGTTTGTATCTTTAGCATCTGGTTGGAACATCTTTTGCAGGTGAAGGTCGACTGTAGCAGCTTCATTTCTTGGAGTTGTATGTATTGCGTATGTATAGGTGTTGACATAAAATTCAAAATTTCAACTTTCATTTTGAATTTTAGTCACACCTTGGGAACTTCAATTGGTGCAGCTGGATTTTCTGGAATAGGCATTCTGGTCAATTGTTCCTGCAGGTTTTCAGTTGCTACTTTGGGTTATATTTTGATATTGTTCAGCTTGGGGTATCAGACTTTTTTGGTCAATGGTGCTTTTTGATCGGAGGGTGCAGCCTTGTCATTTTCTGCAAATTCGTGTCTTTTTTGTATTTGGACCTTTGAGCCAATTATTAATTTAATTGATATTTATGGGTAAAAAAAAGGCCCAACCTAGTGGGCTGGTTAAGGCCACTTTGGCCCATCAAAGTGGATTGCCTCCACTCCAAAATCATCTAGGCCAATCAAATGTTAGTGTTGTCTAAGGCAATATTGTAATGTTTTCAAAACATAAGAACCCGTAAAATGTAGTTTTCTAAGTTCACTGATACAGAATATGTTGTATCGCGTATTTTTTTAGTATTTTTTATTGTATTGAATTATACTTTCATATACATATATATATATAATTTTTACGTTTTAGTGTATTTACATATATATTGAATAATTTTTAATATTATTTAATTAAATATTAATAAAAGAAATCTTTATTACGATCGCTGATGGTAGACAGTCGATGGTCAACGATCAACATTCGATCCGCTCGTGTTGAATTTTTATGATGGGTTCGCCACTAAGCCCATGGATTGTTTGGATAAAAATAAGATTTTTAATAAAATATGTAATTAAAAAATTGATAAATCTTATAGATCTCATTAATTGTATAGTTGAAAATGAGTTTAAAAATTTTAATTTTAAAAAATGAGGACCAAATAATTTAGCCAACGTTCACAGTCGGTTGTCTATGCATGCCAAGTTTGATTAAATTTTCGTCAAAATTTTATTAGTCTATCCGTGCAGGAAAAAATATGTTTAAAGTATCTTGATTAAGACTCCAATATCACACTTGCGAACACGATATTCTATTATTTATAGGGAAAAGTACGCATTGTTGGAAAAATTATTAATTTATCACGTGAATCGACATATATAATTGATTGTATATAAATCGGTACCGGTTTATCTAGTTCTGTCGATTTTTTAATTGTTTAATTATATAAACTGTTAAACGTTTCAACGTCCAACTCAATAATTGATAGGCCAAGAAAGATTATGATGCAATTATTGGCCCATTTATTTATAGGCGTCACTTCTAGTGCTTCAGTTGCTAGATTCCAACGTGGGATCAAAACCTTTGGCTGTGCTACTGTGTATCGATTATGTGAATTGACACCTTTCACGGGGGGTGGAGCCTGCACGTTATGAAATAATTGCAGACTCCACACAAGAGAGATTAATCGAATTAGGCAAGTTCGGTTCGACAGATTCGATCGAGAAAGTGTTGACAGATGATGTATTCACAGTAGATTTTGACTTGGGATCTACCATGTTACTGTGTATTACACTATTATGTGTGTTTATAGTTAATTAATTCATGAGCTAATTAAACATTTTTCTATGTTTCCTTAATTAATAAAAAATTTAAAATTCTTCTAACATTAATTAGCCATATTATACTATTATATAATCTTATTTAGTGTTGAGAATATTTATTTATCTTTACTTTTTCACTATCCGGTTCAATTAACTTGATCATCGACCTTTTTTTCGGGTCGGTTTTTAAAACATTATGTAAATAAAAAAAATATTCCATATTTTTTAATCATACGTTCTTCAAAAAATCACAATTTTCTTTTTCAAAAGTATGACCATCAAACAGGGTCTTAAAAAGTCTGCTCTCGCTATAATTTTTTAGTTCTTTTATTTATTAACGTTCTCTTATTTTCCTATCCACGTGATGAAAATTTCTGAGTTAATGCTTGTACTGCCCCACTTTCTCTTCTACCAATTTTCATATTAAATAAAGAGGGTCGAGGAATCGGACTAGGACACTTCCTTCCCCACCATTGGATCTAAACAAAAAAAAAAAAAAAACTATTTTTTATTAGACGTAATTTGCTTAATAGTTAGAAAGTTGGACCACCAAAAGTTTCTAACCAGTTGGCGGGTCAATGTCGTGGGATTGGTTCATTGTTGAAAATGAATGGCCGATTAATGCAATGCATTATTGACTTGAAAATATAATGGTCCAGAGTCAAGAAGTAACAACGTATGAGACAATAGAATTCTCCAAATATCACCGTGACTTTCGAAATACATTTTTTTTAAAATTCATTTTAACTGTACATTCTTTTGTAAAATTTATTTCACGTAAATTCAAAACTTTATACTATTTTTCAACTACACATTTTTTTTAAAAAAAAATACTATTTTAAAATATATTTTCTTCCAAAATCACATTAAAATAGAGTCCGAACAGGGACTAAAGTGATGCGGATTGGAAAACTAATGAGTTAACATATACCATTTCTCTTGTTTTGATAAGTACGAAGATAAAGGGATTCTATTGTTAAAAAGTTAAATTATGGGCGGTTTCAACATTGAATAAAAGAAAATTTCTAGTCGTGCTAATATGTAAAAAAATAAAAAAATAAATTTACACGTACAAAAATGTTTTTAACATACAGAAGGAAATTTATCTTTTCGGCTTTGTGGGAGTAATTTATCTATGTTGTTGCATATTCACATGATAATGGGTCGCCCAACCCACAAATTGCAGCATCCTCCTTCGTCGACCCATGTACTATAATGAATTTTTTATGGAACTAAGTTCAGAGATGGCGTAATTTAACCAAAAATGAAAATCTTGTAAGAAGGAAATAACACAAGAAATAAAAAAATGTAATAATATGTTAGATTTTGAGTTGAATTCGTGAATTATTTATCATTACTCCGTTAGGTTCATTAATAATATTATGAAAAGATTTAAAATAATTAAATTCTCAACTACTCTGATAAACTATTTTCATTTTAGCCATCTCTTTCCTCTTCTAATCTAATCACAAAGGTTCTACTAGCGCGTCAACGAGCAGAGTTGAGAAAAAGCTCAGTAAAAAAATTTAGGCTCGATCCAAGCTTTCGGGTCAGGCCTTAGCGAGCCGAGCCAGCTCCTTCTTTTAAAAAAAAAAAAAAATTCATGACAATTGCCTGATCATAGCTGCCTGCGCATGCAACAATCATAATTGCTTGCAACAAGCAGCTTTATATTTCTATTTTTTTAAGTTTGTAAATTATTATTATTATTTTTTAATTTTTTTGGGTTGGTTGTCACTGGCTAGCTCGTGCTTAAGTCGATGCTCCAAAATGGGGCTCGACCCAAGCTTTGACTCGGTCCCAACGAGCCACGAGCCAGTTCGGCTCGAACTTTTTTCGGATCGATTCACGATCGTCCGAGCCTCATTCCTAAGTCCAACCTCTTCTAGTATTTTAATAAATTTAACTTTATTCAATTTATAGTACTGGTTCGTCGAACGTAATTTTGGTTTACTTAACTTGTTCTATTTGGATCTTATTATTTTTTATATATAATTATTAGAATAACTAAAGAACTAGACGAAATTAATTTCCACGACTGATAAATTTTATCACAATAACTCTCTTCGATAATATTCTAATTTAATTCTATAAACCAGGATCTGTATCAACTCTTCCGAGTGTTAGCTTCCAAAATTGAAAACAGAAAATGAAAAAGAAAGAAGTGGCAACTCCGAAGCCACCAGTTTTCTTATTTTCAAATCTCAACCTGTTAATATAGGCCCCACATTCTACTTGTCCCCGTTGATGGCTATGCAAGTGAAGGCCCAGTTTCATAGGGCTTATTTTCCATAGAAAATTTTCTATTTTCCAATTTTTGCAGTATTTGATACGTAAAATTTTCCCGTGAAAATATTTTTCAACTTTTCAAATTTTTCACATTTTGGAGGAAAGCAATTTCTTGATATTTTGGTTAGAAAATATTTTCTAGGTTGGTTGATTTTATTTTATTTTTATTTGCAATTAGAAAAATTCTAGACACAATAGTAAAAAAATGTATCACTTTTATTGACAATTTTCATTCAAAACAAAGTCAAACGAAATGTTTTTGTTTGTAAATATTTTCTAGGTTGGTAGGTGTTTTTTTTTTTTGGAAAAAATTCTAGACACAATGGTAAAAAAATTTATCACTTTTATTGACAATTTTCATTCAAAACAAAGTCAAACGAATGATATTCGGTATGGTAATTTATTTTTCAATTTTTTTATTTTTTTGGCAATTGGAACAAATTATATACCCAATGGTAGGAAAAAATATCACTTTAATGGACAATTTTTATAAAAAACGAAGCCAAACGGACACCAAACTTTCAACATTTTCCATGAAAAATTATATCAATCAAATACAATTAATTGCAATTCCCAGTAAAATAATTTCTAGGCAATTTAATTCCATATAATTATTTTCTTTCCACACATTTTCCACATTTGCAATCAAACGGATCCGAATTAAAATGGTGAATCATGAAAATTTGTCCCAGTTCTACTTTTTCTTCAAAATTTAACAAATTACAAGATATAAAATTATTACACAATATATAAGAGTTAGTACTACTCGTCTTTTGATTGATCTTTTAACGTGAAATGTCACGACTCAATATAGTATCAGAGTTCAACAAGCACAGGCGAACGTTCATGCCACCTTTGTACGAAAAATTTATACCGTAACCCTTTAAGATAAAGTCTAATTAATACAACGGAAAAAACTGGTGAATGATTAATATCATTAAAAAAAAAAAAACTAGTTTTTAAGTAAAACCTCGATATTCTCAAATGTGGCTAGAGTTCAAAAGGCCTCAATATTCAAAGGATGAATGGTTTAAAAACCTGCCTGTCTCTTTCAAATGGTCAAAATTTATTTATTATTTTGAACATATTGGCCTCCATTTTCTGTCCACCTTATTTGCATCACATGCTATTGGGCAACGCCTTTTATTAACTTTTTCACATATTATCAATTTTTATCAAAATTCAATAAATATTAATTTTTAATTAAAACAAACGGGGCCCACATCTCGCAAACATATAAGTTAGCCATTATTTTAAAATATATTATTTATAACTAATTTTCAACCATACATTCTTCAATAAAATAATATTTTTCATCACATCAATAACTTTTCCTTCATTTTTAACCACATATTTGCCATCATATCACTATTTAAAATATTTTTTTTCTCAATAATATTCATCAAGCACACAGCAAGTTATCACGGCGTTTGTCTACACTGAAGTATCAGTTTATAAACAATAATTGAGTTTTTGGACCATTTAAAAGATTTATATAGTAAGCCAATTCTGACTTGATGAATCCTCACTTCCTATAAGAATGGGTGCAAGGATTTGTGAACCTAATAAAACATATTTAGTAGAATGAATATGGAGTATCCTGTGAATTTTCTTTTCAAGGAAACATCTATGATTTCATATTCGAATTTAATACTTCTTGTTTCCTTCGTAGTTTTGCTCATCAACTTCGTTTCAAAATTTAAAACCCCGAAAGGGTTACCGCCATCTCCACCAAAGCTTCCCATTCTTGGAAATCTCCACCAACTCGGTTTTTTACCCCATCGCTCGCTCCAAGCACTATCCAAACGCTATGGTCCACTCATGTATCTTCATCTAGGAAGTTTCCCGACACTTATTGTCTCATCGGCTGAAGGATCTCGTGAGATCATGAAAAATCAGGACATGATTTTCGCAAGCAGGCCAAAACTGAATACTGCTCATGAGCTTTTTTACGAGTCTAAGGACATAGCTTTCGCTCCTTATGGTGAACACTGGCGGCAAGTGAGAAGTATATGTGTGCTTCATCTTTTGAGTAACAAGAGGGTTCAATCTTTTCGTCATGTAAGAGACGAAGAAACGTCCCTTGTGATAGAAAAAATTAGAAATTCATCTTCGTCATCGGTAGACTTGAGCGAGTTGCTTGTGTCGTTTACTTGTGATGTTATATCTAGAGTCGCCCTCGGGAGGAAATATGATGATGGAGATTTTGGTTCCATGTTGAGGGATCTTGGAGGGATAGTAGGGGAGTTTAATCCAGGGGATTAGATACCATGGCTTAACTGGATTAAAAGCGTTAAGGGTTTTAACGCAAGAGATAGTAGGGGAGTTTAATCCAGGGGATTATATACCATGGCTTAACTGGATTAAAAGCGTTAATGGTTTTAACGCAAGAGTACAGAAATCGGCTAAATGGTTTGATGCATTTTTCGAACGTGTGATTGAAGATCACAAAAATCAAAGGAAAGACAACAATAATGAAGCTGGAATAACAGATCTTGTGGAAATATTACTTGGTATTCAAAGAGAAAACACGACTGGTTTCACTGTTGACAACGATACAATCAAAGCTCTCATTTTTGTAAGAATCTCTCTGTTCCTTCCTCTATGTATATGCAATTTCATTTGTCGTTTTTAGGAATTCCCACAAAAATCGTTGGATCCTGTGCTTGAAAAATTGTGAATCCTAATCGCTCTTTGTTTATGACAGGATATGTTTAGTGCTGGAACCCATACAATATTTGCTTCGATGGAGTGGATAATGTCGGAGCTCATAAAGCACCCAACATCGATGGAGAAATTGAAGAACGAGGTGAGACAAGTAGCCGGAAGCAAATCAGATGTAACAGAAGAAGATTTGGAGAACATGCCGTATTTAAAGGCAGTGACCAAAGAGTCCCTAAGATTACATCATCCTGTTCCATTACTACTCCCTCGACAATCAACCCAAGACACTAAAGTAATGGGGTATGACATTGCAGCCAGAACCCGAGTTCTGATCAATGGTTGGGCAATCGCAAGAGACCCAAAGGTTTGGGAAAATCCTGAAGAATTTATTCCAGAAAGATTTATCAATTCAGATATAGACGTCAAAGGACTCCATTTCGAGATGACTCCATTTGGTGCCGGTCGTAGAGGCTGCCCTGGTATTACATTTGCCTTAAGTGTCGATGAGCTTGCAATAGCGAGAATGATGCATAAACTTAACTTCGCAGCACAGGAAGATTTGGACATGAGTGAGCTTCCTGGAACTACTATCCTTAGAAAGTTTCCTCTACTTGTGACCGCAACTCCTTGGTCTGGCTAGTGCCTGGGAGTGTCATCACGAACTCACTTTTTCTCTGAAATTCTCTCTACTTGTCTTTGCAATAAATAGTTAGATTAATCTTCGTCATGTTTGCAATAAACTGTAAGATTATCTTCGTCGTGTACGCAATAAAATGATCAATCTTTCGAAACTCTGCACAGCATCTAGATTGATATTTTAGTTTCCTCGTGTACGTTTGTAGTTTCAAAATAGGAGCCGGGAGAATTGCATGCAACCAAGTTTTTACCTTATCTCACATTGAAAATGAGAAGAGCCTAAGGCGAATAACATCATTTGATGCTCCATTGATCTTGAAAGTGTTGCAGATCTCGAGAAAACGAGCTAAGAGCTTATGACGTGAGTCTTCATGAGGAACACCAAAATTTGTAGTAGATTCTCATCAAACATCCCAATGGTCCATGGCTTTATTTCAAAGTCATTTTCTTCAACCTCCAATGATTGATAAATTCCTTGGGAATTTACTTAATTTTGCACAGCGGAAAATAAAACAATTTTAATTCCCACCACGGATATGCTTTGTATTTAGATAGAAACTGTGATAAAAATAATACGTTTGATGAATTCTGCAAACTCCTTTGCTGATTCTCGAACTCGAATGATCACGATCTACAATCCAAGCTGTCCAATTGTCCAGCCTCCAACGGTGATCCACACAGAGAACAAGAATGACGACTAGGATTTTCTTTTCTTGTGCTAGGAAAAATAGTGAATTATTCCATATCGATTTTCAAACCCTAACTGCCTATTAATATAAGCCCAGTGGGCTTGGCCCGTCTCTTAAACTTAACCCGATCCAATGTTTAATTAATAGTTAAATCTAGTCCATGAATTAATTAATTCAATTAATTAATTTGGGCCTATTAATAAATAACTCAATTAATTAATTAATTGTCCAACACTTGTCAATTAATTAATTGGTAAATCTCATTCTTCTAGTTCTCTTTTGTTTGTGACCCATTAGGTTCCCAATCATGATACCTAACGACGTGAATTTTTATTTGATCTAATCAAATCGATAAATTAAAACACCCTTTTTAATTTATCACTAATTCACATTCGTTGTCCCAAATTGACATCTAGCAATGTGTCAGGGCAATGCATGTGATGGGAAATGTCACATGGTGTGATAAAACCAAACTTGTTCATTTACCGTGAAACTATAATCCTTTCGTCAATATGATCCGATCTATTACGAGATATGGATACGTGTCAATCTCGTTTATCGATCATATCTTTTATCCCGCTATTAAGTCAATCTAAGACGAAAACTCATTTTCGACTTATGAGTTTACCTTGGCCAAGGATTTCATAATCAACTTAATTAGATAAAATGTAGATCATAATCTCTTACTATCTAAGAGTGACGAATCCTCTATTGGTCATTCACAACCTTCATATGATTCTTGACATACCCGAACGATGATGTATTAGCGATATTTGATAGAGTAACATCCAATATCACCAAAGTATGATTGTCCTCATATAAGGCATTATGATGACCTCAAATCAAAGGATCAACTCTACTACCGAACGTTAGAGATTAACCACTGATTCTCAGATAGTTATCTATGTGGAATCTCCACAGTGGGTCTCCAATGTTTTGTTCTATAACAAAACATCAACGTGTTCATTCAAATGTCACCATACTTTATCTTGTGAGATCAGCTACTTACTTCAAATGTAAGAAATACCACATGTGATGATCTATTCGTAATAACGATATCTGTATATTGTTATTACATACGACCACAAACGATTTAAGATTCAGTCATATGTGATTTGTATCTTACAGTCACAACTCCTTGTGATTAACAAATCACTAAGAATTGAATCTACGAATTCTATAATTTAATTTATTAAAATATTAATTTAATTAAATAATAGATATTGCCATAAATACGCATTGATAATATATATTAAAAGTGTTTATGTTCCAAAGTTAATTAGACGTAGGGTATATCACTTACGCCAATAACATTGGAAATGATGGAATCCTTGATAGTTGTATTGGCATGATCCCCCATAGTTATATGTTGTTCTTAGATATCTTCTTTTGTTCTTTGGTGTCCTTTTCTTGTTCTGTCTCTAATTTAATAAATGTTCTCAATGACAAAATTTTTAACAGTGGACACGTGTCATTTGTTAATTGAACAGTTAGAGAAAAAAATCATGTCAAAAGCCCTTGTTCAAGCAACATTATTCAGAACCTAATTCTATATGATTCACACGTGTTATGCACGAGACATAATGAATCTGAAAGTTAAAATAAAACTAGAATTAATTGGAATCCATATAGTAAGAATATAATCCCTATAATGACGCCAAAAACTTATTTGTGAAATCTCAAGTGATTGATATCCTAAATTTATTTTAATGATTTTACTAATATCTTTAGTCTACAAAAAGATACGTACAAGAAAACACACATTCATTATACAAGTCGACCTTAAAAGGTTCAGCATAGGGATGACAAAATGGCTCGGGCTCAGCCAAGAAAAAGCCCGAGCCGGGGCAGCTTGGGCTCGGTGGGGCCGAGCCCCATTTTGGGGCTTCGGCTCGAAATGGGGCTTGGCCCGTGAGCCTAAAAAAAAAAAAAAAATTTGCCTGCAACTTATTATTATTTTTTTTTAACTTTTTCTTTTCATTTTATCTGTAATTTTTTTATATGTTAATATTTAGTTATTATTTATAATACGTATAAATTGCACATATTTTAAATTTTTTTATATTTGTCACGAATTAAAAAAAAAAGAGTCGTCTCAGGCCTGGTCCGGCTCGGCTCGTTAAGGCCCTAGCCTAAGTCGAGCCTAAAAGTTTTGGTCGAGTTTTTGCTTGGCTAGGGCTAAAAAAAGCTCAAAGTATTTTTACTCGAGTCGAGCCCGAGTAAAAAGTTTTGGCTCGGCAGGGCTCCTAGTTCATCAAGATATGTATTAACAAATTCGCTTTACTTGTTTAACCATTTTGAATATTCTAAATATAAATTAAGCCCATATTTAGAAAATTTTACACACACACACACATATAAGTTGATAGAATATGTGATTGAGAAGTTATAAGTCTTATTTAACATGTGATTGAAATTAATTATTGACTTTAATTTAGATTTTAATCAACTATTTGGGTTTAACCAAACACATGCTAAACTTAATAAAAATGTTAAAATGTTTCATCATTACTAGTATTATGACAATCAGTCATGCTACTCTGACAGAGAGTTTAGACAAGGATTGGTGACAATGCACACTTGTCATTCATTCATTGGAAGATGAATTTTTTTTTAAAAAAAAAACTGGCAAATCAAAACACGCCACGTGATCATTGTCACCAAAAAAACCCGAACTATATCGACTCGACTCGTTGACACCCCTAGTGAGAACTTTGTGACTAGATTAGAATAGGAAAGTGAGTTGCCAAAATGAAAATAGTTTATCAAGTTAGATGCTTAGAAGATGAAAGTAAAAAAGCTATAGTGATTTATTAATTAATTAATAACAGAGCATTTTAAGTAGATAATTTATCATACGTTGTCAATGTTTTAAATTATAAAATAGATTTCTTATTAACAATTAATAAAAGATACTTTAGGTAGATTTTAGAATAATGCAGTGTTTGTTTGGGATTACGGTAAGATCGATCTTTACTGTTGAGATGATAAGATATTTGTACTTCAATTTAATTGTTTACGAGTAGTGATATAAATAGTAATACGTAAATAGAATCAGATAATTATGATGGACAATTCATGTGTTAATAGCGACGAATTACCATGATTAACTTTTTTTTTTTTTACATTGAATTTTGAGATTAATAGAAAAATAACAATGAAAGCAATACATTGGTAAATATTCTTTTTTCTGTTGGTAATATACTAGAAATGAAAAATAACAATAAATGTCCCTAACCTTTTACTTAATTTGCAAATGTGTCCACAACCTTTCTTTGAACAATTTTGAACCCCTTCTTTAAAAATTTACTGCCATTCATCAAAAAGATGAATTCCATCCATTTCAACATCAGGAAATCCATTTTACTAACAAATTTAAAAATTAAAAAGGGAAAAGTTATCATTTTATTATTCTAAATGTAAAACATTAGAAAAAAGAGAGACAAGAAAGTGAAATATAACGAAATTCAGTAAAAAGAAAAAAGAAAATGCTGGTCTTTCAAGTTATGCTCGAAAACAATATCATATTCTCTTATATTTAAACAATATTTGTGTCAATTTATACTTGTCTTTACCATTCAAAATTTCGTGGCTAACTTTTGCTGCAGGCGATTAGTGAGAATGAGAATTAATTTATAAGAATTTAAAATATAAGAAATTTAAAAAATAGCGCGAAAGTAAAAAGCGTAATTGTAATTCAATCAAATTAACTTATTTTTAAAATTTACAAAAATTGAAAAAAATACAAAAGTCAAATAATATATTTTAGCATTAAATTCAAAAGGTTATATTTTAACATCCAATTAAATTAAGATCAATATTCTTTTAGTTGTTTTTAATTTTAAATACTCCAATTTCCTACTGCTACTGGAAATACTTATTGTATCTATGCTGCAAAAAAGGGAAAAAAAGTGTTAAGGGATAAAATTTCATATCTAATAAAGATGAAAATATAGATCAACTTATTAGGGTTTGAGTTATTTCTCTAAATAAGGTTTACATTTTAAGATGAAACTCCAAATTTTAATACTAAGGATGCAAATTTTGACTGGCGCTTCTATGTGTCAATGACCGCTGCTTTACTTAAGCCCCTGACACAATCGTAACAGCAGTTTGCCCAACTTTGACCGCACATTGTAGATATTAGTTCAAGTTTGAGTTGTAATTTTCTTTCCATTGTAATAGTTTATTTCAATTGTAAAATAACTATGATATTGGTAAACGTTTGGCATGATTCCTCTTCATTTAAACGTCTACTTCTATTATTTAGGTTTTTGTTCCACAAGCTATTATATGGGGTATTAGTTTTTCAAACAATCTTTCAAGATTTCTGGTGTTCGCCCCCTGCACCATCGATTGTAATTTCCCGCTTTCATCAATTGTAATTTCTAGCTTTCAAGCAATCAATGATCAAGTTATTTCAATGCATTTTAATTTTATGTTGCAAGCTTTCTACAAATTGTAATCAAATTTTCTTTCATCCCGAAACGACTGAGAAAAGGCGGAAGGTAGTCTAGTGGAGTATACTACTGACGCACGATGTCCCTTTCTGTGCCAAGAAGAAATGCACCCCGTCAAAGTTGGTATCAGAGCTGCGGCTCACGGACCACAATAAGAAAGCAATGGATCCAATTAAAGTTGGTGGCAGAGATGCGGCTCACGGACCACAATAAGGAAGCAATGGATCCAATGACAGCAAACACCATCGAAGGGGTAGATCCTCAAAAGAGGACTACGAAACAGCGTGTCGATGCGCTTGATGAGACAACTATTAGGTTGTGCTATGCCGTGGAGGGCCTTGAATAAAAAGTCGAAGTGGCAGAGATGGAAATTTGTGAATTACACATCCAACTGGATGAAAGCTGAAGAGCTTGCACATCAATGACTGAAGCTGTTGCAATCATGCGTGACCTACAGGATGAAATGGAAGTGTTTAGAGCTCAATTACTAGTGCTTCAACACGCGGTTGGCAATGGGCAAGCCTCCGCACGAGAGCATGTTCCTAGGCTCAGAATTCCAGAATCGTGTACCTACGGAGGGGCACGCGATGTAAAACAAGTCAAGAACTTCTTGTTTGATATGGAACAATACCTTTTTGCGGCTTCGATCGAAGACGAAGCAAGAAAAGTTACAATAGCTA